>JAHZNP010000048.1:59491-208379 GCA_020615345.1 Triops cancriformis | reverse complement strand
AAGCGCCAGAGTGAACAGAGGAATACTTGCTGTACAGAAATCATGATTTCAGAATTATGCAAGGTATTTTACTAAAGTTATTCTCTCACTCTCAAATTTGACATAACCTCTATATGTGACGGTAGCTCGGACAAGTTGTCCTCGTAAAAAACGATACATTTTGAGAATATATATTCAGACCAGATCGCAATGTGACAGTTCGTCGTTCCTCTTATAATAACGACGTGATCTAATTGATTTAAAAACTTATCTACTGTAAGTTTTTTACAGACCACAATGGCACGCTTAGCGTCTTCACCCACTGAAATAACCTTCGTTACTTGAAAAATCTCATTGTTCTCCATTGTTCGCCACAAGAGTGGGTTTTTAATCAGGGATTAACTGCCAGTTAATCTAGTATGATACCTTAGTCGTTTAACTAGCAGTGTACCGGCAGTAGAAGTTAGGTTTCAACAAGGAATTAACCGCAGGTTAACCTGATGTTGCAATAATCTCGGTTAACTAGAACTGTATCGGCGGTAAACAGCAGGTTCTTAACTAGGGATTAACAGTCAGTTAACCAACGGTTTTATTGTAGCAGGTTAACCACAGATGAATAGCCGGTAAAAAGAAGATTCAAACCAGCAATGAACCGCCAGTTAACAGGAATCCCAAATCACCGCAGTTAACTGTCCAATAACCTCCGTGTAACCAACAGAATACCCCAGGTTGTAACCGCGAAATTTTTGTAAGGGTAACAAGGACTGTCCATTCCAGGCCCGTACCCAGGGTGGGGGGTAGGGGGTTTTACCCCCCCCCCGATTTTTTTTTGTAATGGTGAACATAGGAAAATGAGCAAATGTCCAAAAAATTTGCATACTAATCCCCCCCCCCCGAACCAAAATCCTGGGTACGGCCCTGGTCCAGTCCCATCATATCAATAATACTTAACTCCGCTACGCTGTATCCTCAGATTACTGGACAGAATTCATGTTCTACATATTATAATCCTGTAAATGTTTACCTGGACGTCCAAACTATGACTAAGCAACTGACGAGACTCTGCCTTCATGTAGAAGTTTCAATTATTTTCCGTATTCTGTCATCCATTCAAACTTTCACTCATTCACAATCTCGACGTAATGCGAAACCGACCGAAGCCCTTCAGCAGCCTACACCAACATTCCGTCAGCGAACGTTAACTTATTGAGTCCCATCTTTTTCTTTCTTTCATTTACTTTTCTTTCTTCAACTGAACTTATTGAGTCCCATCTTTTTCTTACTTTCTTTCATTTACTTTTCTTTCTTAAACAAATCCTTACTTTCAAACATATCCACCGGGCCTTTATGTATTCACCGGTTAAAAGTCACACAGCTTCGCTCTGCTTCAGAGTTAATCAGTCCATCCAAAGTCCCCTAAAGGAACTACAACTAGAACTTCTCCAAAAAGATATAAATGTCACAGCAAAACTAAGCTTTTTACTTCATAGCTTTGCAAAAGTTCCCAGCGTCGCCAGTAACCACCCCGGTGAAAATGACACGGCATAAAATAATCCTCCTTCAAAATCCAAGTAGCTCTTCAAGAAACGCGTTCGGGTCGTGAGCGTGACAGACCACTTAGGAAGAGGCGGGGGGGGGGGGCAGCTTACAAGGCAGTACCGACATTTGACCCCTTACCCCTTTAACTCTGCATACACCCGTTTAAGGGACCCATTCTTATGGACCGTTTTCGTTCTCGCCCGTCCTACCTTCTCAAATGTAATGGCTTTCTTCTGTTGCTGATGACTGATCGCCCAAGTTATCCTGGCAGTGTTAAATGACTGTCACCCAATCAAAGTCTCAATCCCGTTTTATATCTCTCTCCTTTGCCCTTATTCTCATGTCACGGTACGCGCAACGACGCTTGTATAAGAAATAAATTGGGACAGCGAGAAGGAGAGAAAAGAAGTTTCCAAGCAACGCTTATCAATATAAGTTTGTTTGCTGGGCTGCCTCGGGATGCCGCTTGCGAAATGGAGAGCAACAGCTTGCTCCCACTTGGGTCACGACATGCTATTTGGTGTCTGAGGCCCCAGAAGAACGCAAGCACCACAACCCCCCATCATCAGCTTATGGCGAAACTAGAGCAAGAACAGTATATATGCAAAACGAGGCGTTTGCCGTGATTTGCATAACGGCGGGGCTGCACCACCACCGCAACAACACACACACACACACATCTTTCACACATAACCCACGTCTCAGAGCAACACACTATTTTTCCTCAGCGCGAAATACTTCTCGCTTTTACACCCAGGGTATTATTGTTCTTGAAGAAAACAATGAGAGGAATCGTTGTACCCAAACCCTGCTGTGTTGGAAATCCTGTAAACGTTTAACGGAGTGTGGGGTGGGCACATAAATTGCGTAACAATGAACCTCATCGTTGCTGGTTGGCTTTGTTTTCAAAACAATTCATTTACTTGTGTTGTAAAGCAGGAGGGGAAGGATGAGAACCCAGGCCAAAAAAAGAAAAAAAAGAAGTCGTTGGAATGCTCTGATTTGCGCATCAACGAAGAATGAGGTCAAGCTGAATTAATTACTGCGTAGTCGCCCGAGTGCTCCAGTATATACGTCTCTGCCGCAAAAGTCGTGATCCTTCGCGCAATTGCCACCTTGGCGTTCAGCTTATGTCTTGCAAGCCAAAACGTTTTTGCTGGCTTCGCGTTTTGGGAGCCCAGGACATGACGGCTCTTTGAAGGCTAATTGGTCCAAGTGACGAATGATGACCGCAAGACCGAGAGCTCTAACATACCAAGACCATATCGAGGGAAAGCTTGTGGCTTGATTAATTACTGGTGTTTAGGTCCTGCAGCGATGACTGAATTTGGTATCCACACTATGTCTGTTTGGAACCTCTTTCGGTCTTACAACTGAGGCTATAGCCACCGTAGCCAGACGAACCTCATAATACGAGCCTTTTGCAGGCAATTGAACGGTTTCACTTCACTTTCCACGATTCAACCTCCCACTATGGTCAAAACTTTACACCTCGAAGAAGACTTCATAGAAGCAAATGGCAAAAACGTGCATGCCCTTTTTGAAAAAAAAAATACCAACGCTAAAATGACAAGAAGTGCAAAAAAAACACACATACAAATAAGTGCACAACAAGTTGCGAACAAGTACGCAACATAAGTCCAAGAAAATTACGTTTAAACCAAAAGAAGTCCGTCGCCCTATTTGGTGTCAAATATTTCTCGGGATAAGGATCGGGAAAAGTATTAGAAAATGGACTTCCATGCATTTTTCGGAAAAAAAGCAAGCACTGCCCTTAAAATACAGTCTTACTTAACTGTGACTCGTAGAACTAGTTCATTTCATTACTCAGTGCGGTAGTACTTCTAAGCAAGATTGTTATTTTATGCGTACTATGTACTCCGTTTATTGTAGACACAAAACGAAACGGCCGCAGCGGATAGACAGACGCGTAAAAAATTGGACACACTGGCCACACCATAAACAACTGAGCTAAAGCTACAATTCGCTACAAATACTCATAAAACAAAAGTTTGGCCATAGACGGCAGACAATAAAACCGACGCTTGAAAGTGAGCTGGACCAGGCCGTACCCAGTTTTTTTCTAACCCCCTCCGAAATTTTGTTTTACAGTGACGAACACACGAGAATGTCCAAATGCAAAAAAAAACTAAAAAAATGAACATATGATTACCAGTGAATAAGTCCAAAACACACGAGCAATAATATATTCCTATATCTAAGCTTCTTTTCCTAACCCAATTTAGCCCAGCCAGCAAGACGCAATAACTCGCACTTTTGGATCAGCTCAGTTTTAAAGCGGTTCGCCTTCGACGCAATGTGCAAAGTCATCTGCTGCTTCTATCCCCATCACAAGACTTGACCAAGACCCAACCTTCTACATATTGCATCAGGCCAATGTTAACGAGTCGAAACACACACTAGTCCAAAATGGATGCAAACTACTCATCACCAGTAAGAAGAGAGAAACCTCCATACCATAAAAAAGCGTTCCAGCTTTGGTCCTAAGAAACAATTGCCTTTTTCAATTCCTTGATCCTTCCTTTACCCGACATTACCCATCTCCTGCATATACATTGAATGTGTTCTGTCAGGCGAACCACTTTGGATCCCCAAATATCTTGACTCACACTCTTTTCATTCCAGGCTTCCCCCCAACGCCTTCACCATTTATAGCCCCCCTACAAGGACGACCTGGATTCATCGACAACTCTCCAGTGATCCAACTGACCCCACGCCAGCACTTTGAACCTTTTTCCCGCCTTTTGATAAGCAGATTTCGTCTATAAAGCCATAATCCCCGATATTATGTTACACTTTTCCCCCTGCCTGCTCTTTCTTTTGTCCAAATACGGTATGACCTGGTGATGATCTCATTAAAAGAGGCGGTTGCTCACAAACCCATCACTGCTAAGCGCCAATTCGACTGTCTGGGATGAAAACGCTTGTCCCCCGCCACTTTTCAGATATGAGGTCTGTTCAAATAAAACGCTTTTCCTCTCCTTTCTTTCGATTTCTAGCTTACCCTAAAAACCCACAATGAAAATTAAGAACGCATTACTCACAAAAAGCGGATGATGACGAATTAGGCTAGGACGTCTCGAAAACTTTTCAAGGAGGCGGAAAAATGTCAGAGTCTCCCGTGGATTCTTAATTTCCGCTCTGGAACTGTTTCATCATTGGAGGGCGATGTTCACCCGACAGATCTCCTCCCTCCTGGCCGTCCTCCTCGTTGGGGAAAAAATAATAAGAAATCTGAAATAAATCTAATCTAAGGAGTCGAGAAAGGAAAAAGAAGAATAAAATGTCTGATCCCTCACTATGTGGGCTCACGCACGACCAAACTTCACCAGCCAGAACGTGTTTGTGTGTATATTATGTACCTAGGGTTAACTTCTTTTTTCTCCCTCAGTTGCATATTACCATCTGCCACACTTGGTGGCTCAACAAGAATAGCGCCAGTCATGTCTGTTCGGCTTGCCACACATTTTGGGACCGAAACACCATTAAACTCTTTCTTCAGGGTTTGAAATGCGTGGCACGGAAATTGATGGATCAACAGTACTCGGCAGACAAAAAATGGGCCAAACAAATCACCCTTTGCTAATGTCGCACGCCACTGGGAGGAAGCTTTGTTGCGGGTCACAAACGTTTGCAACAATCTAGGGTGGGCCACCGCACGCGCAACTGCCGTGGCGTTAGTATAGGGGGCTTTGGGTGGGCTCGACTTCTTTCGCCACGTACTGTACTTCCTTAGATTCTTAATAAATAGAAAAGAAACGCTATTTAAAAAGGAGGACAATTAACAAGCACACAGATATTTTTAAAAGCCGAAAGTCACCCCTGACAAAAGGCTATAGGGCACAAACAATTTTCTTTAAATAAAACAATCTCATTCTCAGCCATACAAAAGCGTCTAAATAAGTTTAAGGAACTTAATTTACGGTAAATGCAAAAACAGAACAATATCTGGCACTATTTTTTATCTGTACGCTCATTCGGGTCATATTGTAGGAGTGTATCAGCGTACGGTGTAGAAGGACAAGGTTTCAAAAGGCGGAGCTACTTTTAATAAGAGAACTAAATCTAAAATACATAAATCATGTCATATTATGTAGAGCGTTATCAATATAATCTCCTTTCGAATGGACTTTTGAGTTCCTTTAATTGTCACTATACCTTTCGTAAGAATATTCTTCATTTCTTTACTAGGTTGTTTAATCTTTTTCAACATTCTAGAGTAATTAATTTTTGTAACCTTTTATTTGCAAGATTTATTTACTTTCTGTGAGTTGTGTGACAATCAAATTAAATGACACCTTGGACACGGAACTATGGATATTCTTATTTATAAGCTTCTAAGTTACAGTTTTACGTTCTAAATAAGTGATGTAAATGAATCTAGGCAAATTTTCATTGAGGACTCCCAAGTTTGGGCTCCTGACCTCACAAGGCGATCTCATCCATCAAAACTTTTCGCTATCTTTCTTTCCCGAAGTCTTAAAACTAATAACCTAAAGGTGAAAGGCACTTTGTTCGGCTCGCATGTGGCACGTGCATCTCTTTCTCCCTTAACAAGAAATTCACGCTCCCTTGCTTAGCATTACCAAGAGATAAATTACTTCTTCCGAGGGTGGTAAAAGCCATACCCATTTCGAAAAAAAAAGAACATAGTTTTCTTTCCATTCGTGGGAGGTTTTCCAGCCTTATGACGCAATGTCGTCCATTTTTCTCCTTTTTGCTTCCACTGACTTAGCGTGAAAACTTGAAAGACTCTCGCACGCTGCCTTCGGCTAGAACCCGTTTTTGATGTGAAGTTAGTAGTAACTACACCTGTATTTCGCAACTGCCGTCCCTGCCCGGACGAAGGAGACACGGAATCTGTCGACGTACTCCAAAATTATCAGAAAACCATAGGGCTGGCGAGCACACGTCTAACCTGCTTTCCCTGCTAAACTCGCCCTCCGCCCTTTTTGCTCCACGTTCTTAACCAGATTTCATGAATTGCTCCTGTTTAGAATATTACACAACTCAGCCTTCTCCTTCTCTGGATAAAGAGTACCTTCATTTGCACAACAATCAAGCTGGTTGTCTTGATTAGGACGGCCGCCGCCCGAATAAAGCGATTCAATTAAACTCACGCTGCTCTGGTGCTTTGCGTTGTTTCAATCCATCCATGTTTATGAAGGAGAAAATTGAAAAGCATATCAACGGACGTCACATCAAGCTACTTCAGCGAATCCGTTTAATGGACTTATTTTGCTAGTCCCCGGTAAGCATATTCAGAATGGTTTGGATCCCCTCTTCAGCTCAGTCGCGAAAGACAAGCAAACAATGTGGTAAGGTTTGGCATTGTTACGGCACGAAGAGTAGGTAATGTTCAAATGGACTGTACAATTTATTGAGACAACCACAACTTAAGACTAACCCAGTTGGCTTTCAGTAATTGAAAACGAGAGCGATTGGCACTGAAAACAACAACAAAAAAGAAAACTATAAAAAAGTAAGCAGTTGGCGTTACACTTTTTTATGCAGTTGAGGGCACACTTGTTTTTTTATGGCCGACTCGAATGTGGCAAAGTGGTATAAGCTCATAAAAAACACACGCCAATCTTCTCCCCCACCTATTTTCCATAAGCGTTTACTGGCCACGAACCTGGTGAACCAGAAAACAAGAAGAAAATAAAATCTGGCACAAGTCTTGAGCTTCTTGAAAATCGTTTCGTGAAACCGATAACGAAGGCTAATATGCATATCGTCACGAGATGAAAGCTACTTTTTATGATTCCGTGCGTAGGAGGTATAAATTCGTTAACACGAGATTGAACGTGTTTAGAATTGTCGTGTCCAAGCTTGTCCTCATTTAGGAGAAGCTACAATTTATCTCACAGTCATTTAGATTGCATGCCTCGGAGTTTCAGTGGGAAAAAACTTGTAAATGGTATTCATAACGAGTTAACTAATTACGTAACATATGGACTTAATTAACATGTAATGAATATAGCGTCACTGTGCCAGTGGACATCCTAGGGACACACATGGTAATTGTCCCGCTTTTAATTCTTCAATGAAAGCAATAAATTTTAATAATGCATTTCTACAATTTTACATAATGATAGGAACCGGATCTTGGCTATCTCAGAATGATTTGTACTTTATTACTTTTTTGCACCTCCGCTTCTATTACCAGTCGCATGTATGTGCATTCAGTGTGTTATCCCGGCTTGCACGTGTATAATTGCGTCTGCAGAAAAGACACTAGATAAGTTTAACGACAAATGATGAGGATAAAAAGGTAATTACATGGTAACAAGCAATGTTCTCCAACTTTCCCAGTGCGTTGGTTGACGTGGCTTTTTATACTTCTCGCACCGCTTTCCGCATCCTTTGCAAACATTTTATCTCCAGGTCATTATATTCTTCGTGTTTTATAAGACGATCTTTCAAATATGAAGACTACATTCATAAGAGTTCGCGGTAAAGGCCAATTAGTTTCAGTACCACTTTCACTTGATTCACAGCGCCTAATCGTTTTGCGAATCTAGCACTGCAAAAAAGGTGGCCTTAACTCCCAACTATAGAAGAGCTTGTTGTCATTTATGGCTATAGGATCTCGTGTACTTTTATAACCACCGTGTCCAAACTTTTGAGTTTTTTAGCTCGCTGTTCGGCGAATTTTAGACATACTGGTAACAACTGGGCGAGCTCCCCAGAATTTATCACATTTCCCAACAGTACAAAAAACTGATCGCGAAACTCCATAAGGACACTAAAACGGTATTTCAAACAAGCTACTGAAATATCACACGGAAGAAAGATTAGCAAAGAAAACTGGAAGTATTAAATCCCTAAAAACGGATGCAACGTGACGTGAATAATAATAACTAACACATAAAATAGGCGTATTGAAAAGTAAGCATTATAATATAACAGTATGGATAGCATAATAAATGAGTAACATAGCGAATTATACATTCATCCATTTCATTTGTCCAGTGTGTGAGAAACAGATAAAAAATGGGTAATACTTTCTTTCCTCCTCGCAGACTGAGCGCTATTAGTGCCAATTGTTAATTTAAAAAAAGTACTTTTCGAGCCTCCGTTAACATTTTTGAACGACTCCGAAGGTGGACACTGAAATTCCAACCGACTAGAGAAACATTGTAACGTAATAGCAGGCGCAGTTGTCATCTTGAAAAATCTTTAGCCCACGGACTTTAAACAAGCAATGACGGGTAAAGTTTCACCCAAAGAGCTGACAAAGTTTCCGCTTCACAACGCTGACCATCATGACCTTAGGGGGATTCGAATCTATTTCCATCTTCCCAACGAGCCTTAACAACCTAATTAACTCCCAGCATATCTCTTTCCATGATTATAAAGCGATGGGACAGCGCTATCGAAACGGGAGTGTTTCGATAACGCTGTACGTCAGCCGCAACCAAGGACAAGACCGATAGATCAGGGCAGGGCTTTTAGGAAAGTCTGAAGAGAAGAAAAGTCGTGCAGCCCAAGTTTCGCGATTGCTGACATGAGCCCGGACTTGACCGACTGATGATGAGGCAATAAATCCCCACGCTTTGAAAACTCCTCCGCTCTGAGGGCTTCCAGCGTTGGCAAAACAGGGAGGCGAACTTGGGATTCCTTTTAAAAGTCCTGCTACCACTGCCAACCATACCCTACCATCATCACGTGCACACAAAGAGAACTCGACGAGATTTTGCATGACTGCTCTAGCCTCAATCCGGCGCTTTTCCAACTCTGAGACACCGGCTCTTTGACTCGCCAGCCTCGTCTAACGCCACAAAGGACCGTCCAAGAGCTAAAAGGGCTGGAGCCTGGGTCAGGGTAAAATATCAGCGCCCCAAAGAAACAACGCACATTTTGCCAACGCGGGAGTCAAAAGGCAGCCTCATTACGCACCCCGGGGAGTCCATGGTGCGGCAACTTATTGTCGCACTAAATACTCGGGAATTCCTTTCTATTATGATAGAAATGATCTCAATCTGTTTTCCCCAATGAGAAAAAATGCGAGAGAGAAAAAAAAGAAAGGAAACAATCCGTAGCTTGAGCATGTTCATCTACTTCGTGAAAAGTTCCTTCTGGGTACCTATTAATTGAAAAAGAAGGTTCCAATGTATTCTTTTCTGCGTTTTCTTTCCCTTTTCAATGTATTTTTGAACTATGCTTTAGTAAATGCAAAGTTCGAATTTCAGGATAATAATAGCAACCTCTTGGGTACGGAAAAAAATATGAATAAAGCAAAAAGTCTGTTATAACTATTATCCTCCTTTTTTTCTCCCTCATTTTTATTGTTCGCTTTTTTAACGTGTTCCAACTTTGTTTGGCATAATTACTCAAGACGAATATAAACTCGAATTTGAGTTGGCAAGTTAATTACTGGTCCCGTCATGATCCCAGCCAAATGATTTCGGAGTGGTCAAAAACGTTATCTTTTCTTTCGCTTCAACATCCACCCTTGTTCGTGATGCCACATGCCACGAAAAGGTCTCCTCTTCTCTTTTTTTTCCCCAACGTTTTCTTAGTTTGGCTTCTGAAGCACTAGCGCATACATTAACAGAATTCTTTTTAGAAAATTTCTTTGTTCCAGGTGTCGAGTATGTTACGTCCACACAGTTTGTATGGTATTTCTGTAGACGGCCGTAGTGAGGGAGGGAGACAGAGAAATAAAAAGCACACCGATATACAGTGCGTTACAGAATTTTCGGAGCAAATATTCCTTCGAAGCTGTTGCATCTGTAAGCAAGTTCGTAAATCTTTACTGAGCAACAAGCTGGGGCGTGAAACTGTCCAGGAACCTGCCGGGGGTTTTCAAGTTGTTGGCTATTCCCTCCTCCTCCTTTTACTTCTTCTTCCCCCCCTTTTGAGTTCCTTATGCAGACGGAATATCATCGATCCCAAGAAGTAATGCTGTAATCTATACGATAGCCACAAAGTTGCAAAGCTTTGTTGCATCAATACCCATCACGGCGTGTCATTTATGGGCCATAAAACCCTTTGAACCCCTATCAATGCGCGTATGGGAGCTCACGGAGCCTCCTATTCCTTCCAAGGATTCAAACGGGCATCCCACCTTAGGGCCCAAAAAGAGTACAGCTTTCTCTAGGAAAAAGGAAAGGAAAGAAAATCCCATGCAAGTGTGTATGTGTAACGTACAGCAGAACACAACACAAAAATTACGACACTGTCAAAGCGAACTCAGCCCTAATTTTCTTCTGATTCATTCTGTGTCTAATGAAACAGGATCTCGGAAGAAAAAATGCATGCATTGTGTGGATAAGGTCAAAGAGATCAAAAGTGGGCGCCTGGGGAAAAACGCAGCCTTGTCACGGATTGTCTCGTTCTCTTAGTTAAATATTGTCTAAAGTCAAATAGGCTGTCTGAAATAAAAATAAAAAAATCACTAGTTAAAGCGCTTTCGCACTCCGGTGGCCACAATCATCGGCACGCTCTTCCAAACCCAATTTAGCGTGGTGTTTAATTCCATCAGACGTACAAAGTCAGACCTATCGGTACTGAACTTACGATAATGAAAAGTGAAAGGGGATAACCTATAGAATATAAGGTATTGGAGAACGAAAATGTGACAACTTTGAATACTTTTCATTAACCTTTTTAAGAAGGGTTCAAACGCGAAAGTCAGCTACTGTTTCCTTCCCGACAGCATTCTTTACTTTTACTAGTAGTCCTGTTTTTGCGGGCTTTTGACACCTGAAAAGTTGGCAATCACTGTAGAAGACTACACATTTCTGAAATTTCTGTGACGACTTCGTCCTGTTTGAGGTACAATATGAAAAGATTGCAGTCTAAAGGTTGCCATGAAAAGGTTGCCTTTAACCATACTCTTCTACTACAACTATACTATTATAATTGTAATCATATTACGAGAACTAATATACATTGCACACGTGTGCTTTCTATTATTTCGTATAAAGGTCGAGTCCTGTTAATGCAGCATTCAATCTGTACGGACAAACTCTACTTGTTAACCAGGTAAAAGGAATTCGTGGTTCTAATGACCTAAAGGGCGCTTATTCTATTGTAAAAATACCTTTGAACATTAGAAGCTCGACAGCATGAAGTCTAAGAGTGTTTGTTACAGTTAGTAGGTTTTTCCAGTAGTTTTACATTAAGAAAGAGAATTACGTCCTATAAACTTCCATATAGCAAACGTTGTTTGATCTTTTAATTCAAACCTAGTACAATGTATGTAGAAATCCGTCCTCATGTTTACTCATCTAGTTTTCCTTGCATTGGTTGCACTTGGCTTGAGCATTTCCATCTTGTGACTACATCTTGGTGTCGTTGAACAAGACGTTGTAATTTTCAACAAATTTTTAAAATGTGGGAGACGGATAACTGTAACGAAGATCGTCAACACTTCTGAGATACTGTCGGTAAACTGTTACGGCAAACTTAATCGACCCGATCCAGAAAGCTTAAAATTCGTACACTTATCGTTAAGCATATTACCTTTAGGAAATGACAGTCAAAGTGCTTCTTTGTGGCTAATGCATTGTTTAAAGGCACTTCCAGTAGATCCTGATTCTACGTCAAATTACGGCACATTAAGTACTGTAAAGAAAATTGATTAGGCCCAAAACTAATTTGGATGATATTGTGTTACCAAAAAATGTATTTAGGCTTCCTACTCGGAAAGCTTTAAGCTCTCTGAACCAATCCACACATGAGAAAATGAAGATGAATCAAAGCTGAAAAAACTATGTCGGTAGCAGGTTGGAATCTTAAATCTCATTGCAATAGAAGAAAATACAGAAGAAAGCCTGGTCGGCTTAGACCGGCGCAAGGCTAAAACTGGCGTTTGTATAATAACTTTAGTTTTAATAAAGTGGAAGGAGAGTAAAAAGCCTCTTATTTTGAAGAACTGTTTCACGAAGACTCACGCTGGGGGTTCTTTTGTCATGGAAGGTCCTTTTAGACACATCCATGCTTGTGTTAACATTAGTGTTTCAATGGCGGCCCTCAAATTGTGTCTCTGTCCTTTCTTCTTCACGCAACGTTCCCTTGCTTACACAAAGACGCCATAAAAGCGACATACCAGCGAACACACACACAGTCACATCCAGTTACGACAGTCAGAAAGACACACAGACCCAACAAAAGACGTTCTCTTTAACGAACCGCGACGGTTCGTCCTTTGCCCTTACGATTCGAAACTTCCTAAAAGCAACTGTTCTAGAGCAATGACGACTCATTTTTCAAGGGCTTGTTCGTGTTCCAACCAACATATCCTGCTCTTTATATCTTGCAATCTACGCATTGTAAAATTCTCATTAACAGGACACCTTGACGTCACGCTCTCTGGAGGGGAAAATGTTACTCGGCACGACATAGTCTGCAAATTTGTTTGTTATATTGTTTCACAGCAAAAATTACACATTTGTTTCTTTGTCACGGAATTTAGCGATGTCTTATATGCACTAGTAAACCTGGGTTTCGTCTTCCTCTGGAAAGAACAAAGAACCCGGATTTTATGGTTTAAGTGCATTTAGATCTGTTTAATTTTTGTGACAAGAATGACATCTACCAATTTAGTATCGATCCGCAAACTTTTTCTAAATTGAATGTCAACGTCAACGCGTTGTTGTACGGTCTAGCTTACATCTTCTAACATAAGAGAACAAATGTGGTAGGCTTTCCTTTCACAAGATTTCTGCGAGCATTTTCACACCTAAATAAAACTTGGTCTGAGATAATTATAATTTGTGAAAACTGTTAATTCTTCGTACTTTGATATCAGATGTACTCCTTTGCCTAGTTGCAGAATCTTTAGTACAAATCTTGTTCGCATACTCGTATCCTATGCATACAGATTCGATTTCACACACGCACTGTAATTCCATTTTTTTAAACCCCGATGACGGAAACTGCCGATTAGGGTAAGTTCCTCTCCAAAAGCTTACCAGAGATCGTAAACATTAGAATTAAGGTTAGATTAGGCAAGATGGAATCCTTGTCCATGGATATGTGGTATAAAAATACTTTCAGTGCAATTGCGAAATAAAAAAGGACTCATTTCTAACATTAAGAATAACCCACATCGCACTATTTTTTCTTCTTTTTTTGGTAAAGTACGGCAACTGGAGCTTATTAAATACGGATCTTCTTACCGTCACCGCAAAATTTATATAAATACTCTATACTTTGCACGAACGTCTAGTTTCTTCCTTTCAGTAATCTTGCGTAAAACTAGTAATTTCCTTGTGAATGTTCATTATTTAATGTTCTCACTCGAATCTTATCACAGTAGTCAACCAACCTCGTGTTCACATTAGTTGACGGAACTGTAGGTCAAATCTACCAGCAACACATCGATTCGTGTGACGTTGTTCAATATCCGGAGTATCATTACTGGTATCAGAATAAATCTTTCCATAATTCTCTTTATAATAAAATCGTAGCAGTTGGAAGGACGAAAGTGGTTGCTTTTAGGAACTTCGGTGTGTTTATCGTTACCAATATTGAGGAAGTTAATCATCACAAATAGCATTGATTCGAAAGGCAACTATGTTTTATGGGTCTCACGTTACACTTTTCAACCCTTCTTACCCCCCTTCGCCGAAAAAATGATAGTATCTCTTCGTTCGACCTCTCGAGCTTCTTTACACAAACCTCCCCAAGCGCCAAGTATTATGTTTGCTCCAAAAGCTTCGAAAAGCTGAGAACCACCGCGAAAGAGTATCACGACTCGGTACTCTCAGGTCATAAAATGATTTATTAGGAGCATGAAAAAACCTGTGGATGGTCTTGCCCTGGTATAAAACTACGGAGAATATAACTCTAAGATTTCCAGTTTTTATTTCTCTCGCTTGTAATAAGATCTCGTAAAAATTGTCGAGCTGGAGATGTACAGTACCAGACGCACTACCAAACGCATGTAAAACGGTATCTTAACAAAAGAAAAACTTTCGCTCAGCGTCATAAAATGTTAGTTTCTTTTTGCCATTCTACCGTCTTTAACACATCGCCCTGAACGCATCTTTTTCATACATGGTTTCCACCTTGGTAACATATTTATTATGCATGCAAATAAACCTGGGGGGGATATATAGCCGAAGAAAAAATAAAAGAAATAAAGCACGACATGTGAATCCGTCACTCGCCTGTAACATAAGTTCCATACTCTCCTAATAGCCAGAAAAAACATACTGTACGGTTTTTTGCCCTTCTCCAATAAGTAAACCCTACGGGACAGAACAAGTCCACTTCCATGCTGTAGAAAAGTGTCGCTATGAATTTTCGGTGCGAGAATATCACGAAGGAATCATATATTCTAATCATAAAGCCAAAGGGTGACATTCCTGCTTTGAAAATAACTAAGCGACATGACCCACTTCATCAACCCTATCCTTGATAAATGTCTCTATTATGCTTTAGCACTTCCAGCCAATGCTGTGGAGTTTGTCCGCCTAGCAGCAACTCTGATCTTTATTAAGAGCTTCAGTATCACTAGCATCTTCTCAATGAATTCTTCGATATGAATCGTTCCAAGTAATCTGGCTTGGATTACACTTTATCTAGGCATTCAACTTATTTACATGCTTTTCTTCTGTAGAATATATTACAATGTCCCGTTGCGTCGACAAATCTTCTGAGAAATTCAGAGTCTAACTTAGGAGTTGTTCATCCGCGAGATTTTTACTTATAGTTCTGCTGATTTCTCTCACAATGCAAACTTTTTCCTATTTTCTAGTGAAGTTTAGCAACAAATTTCATTTGTACTAATGAAAATCAAAATAGTTGAAAATGTCGTAGGCTTACGATTGTCTTAGAAACAAAAAATGCCAGGAGTCAAAACGTATTTGAAAAAAAAACGGATACGTTCATTATTTTAGTTCTTTATGCTTACAGAATAACAATGAGACGTACACCCTGACAAACGTCTTAAAGTCGAATGCGTAGCGAAATATGGGGCTTTGTAGCTCTACGGATTGCCTACTTATCACAAGTAAATGGATCAGTAAAAAAAACACCAGCAAAACAGTTCATATATATTTAAAATTCAACTACGTAGAGTACTTTTCTGTATTTTCGAGAAGTAGTGAAAAAAGCAGCAGTCTCGTATTTCTTGGGCAATTCGCGTGTAAGTCAGATATTAAGTCCTACGTTCGTTCACAAGAAACGAACCTGATAGTTTTTTAATAAAATTTGTACAATTAGATTAACTAGTGATTCACACTGAATCTTTTAGCAAATGGAATGTTGGATTCCTTTCTTTAAAAAAACTATTTAAACTTCCACTTTCTGTTCTTCACATACGTTGGTGGCTGACCACTTTACAAATAAATAAATAAATGACTACCCCTAAATATTTATAGTGAGCGTGACAGTATTTTTTAGTTATTTATTCTTATTCTATTTATTTTTCTTTACCTATTTTCGCTGAACCCTATAACACACAAAAGTTCAATTCATTAAGTCACCAAATTTTGAATCTAACCAAACGCTAAACCAGGGAAAAAAATCAGAATTCTTTAAAGAAGGCTCTATACCATATTTCACCCCCATTACCTAATAGGGAGTACGCACTATTTAATACCAAAAAAAGAAAAAAGGGGAAATGACCAACAGAGCCATTAGATCTAATGAAAAGTGCTGGGAGCTGTATTGACCACCAAAATGGAATGAAAAAGAGGCATGCTTTACGAGGCATCCGGGAAACTAAAACATTAGGTAATGGCATATTTGGCTCCCCCTGCCCCCTTAACCCTCCATATGAGGGACGACCTTTCTCTTTCCCTTCTACACATGCAAACTTCTCACATGCTTCCCTGTCTGCCTTGCACAACTGGACCAGGTCATAACACCTTGTGTGCGTGCACGGATGCTTGTATTAGTTTTCCCTCGGCTCTATGAATGCCATTCCCCCTCCCCCCACCCGTTTTTCTCTACTGTGTTCTTTTCTCTTTGTTCTCAGTTTTTATTGGCCTATAACACGTTACTAAAGAGCATCTCAGGGCATTAACATGGAAAATTAGACCTCCTTAGTCTCATTTTTCGCGTCCCAGAGTTGATGCTTAGGGAGGACAGCTTATTTGATTTAAATTGTTCGACTTAAAATGTTTTGTACCTCCGAAACGGTGTGAGAACCCGGGCGTTAATGTTGCCCCTCAATAAATGTCGCTTCGACACTCCCTCCTCTTTTTTCGCTTGCTTGCCTGACGATCAACTCCTGCCAGAAAAATTCGTAGTTGGTAGTTAATGCTGTATTAGGCAAGTAAAGAGAGACCAGCTTTGTCTAATGAATGAAAACGAATGAATATTTAACAGCAAGTAGTCTATAGTCCGGCTTGGAAGACGAGGATTTTCTCCCAGGCTGGTCATCGTTTTTCGGGGCGTCGAGGACGTAAGGGAATATTCTTGGAGGTAAGTCAAAGTCAAGCCTTTTTCAATGCATGAATAAAACAGCAACACCGGATTTTCCCCGTCATAAGGAGATCCTGAAACGCAAACAAATATCTTCCAGGCCAGATGTCTGACTATACCATACCTACGTAGTTCTTTTGTGGAGAGATTTTTCTCATTATGTATCCTAAATTCTACAGAGAGGAGCTCACTTTATTCTCAGGATGTACTTTAAAAAATGCAAGAGATCGCTTAAAACTTTGTATACAGTCTTAAAGATTAGATTTTGCTCCCATAAGCGTTAGACTTTTTTTTAGTTTATGACGTATTGTGTTCGTATATTTCAATTTTGTCAATATTTTCCTTTCAATGCTTTCCGGAAAAATTGGTGGGTTAAGGACGTGTCTTGGGTGAATTCCATTAATGTAAGTTTTATTCAGATTCAATCTGGTGAGTTTTATTTTCCTGAATGCCTTGTGGTTGTGAACGCAAAAAAAGAATTCAAGATTTGGTTTAGTTCAATTTGCAATCTTACTTTCTCTTTTACTATATACATTCTACCGAATTTCACTTGAAGATTTCCAAACGGGATTGCATTTTTATACAATATTAAGATGGGGAAGTCCCGTAAAAGCAAGAAAAATTGCAATTGTAGCTGGTAAATATTAACCGTTTAGTTAGTTACTAAATAACCAGTCACTCTCTTGACGAATTATTGGCTCTGACTATTGTGAACTGTAATTGTTCGTAGATTGGATAACAGAATACTAATTTGCGGAGAAAGTTTGGCCGAAAGAAGGGATGAAGGTTAAAGGGATGCTGCATAACGAGGCTTCTCTGGTATCACAATAAATAAATATTGTGGAACAACTCCAACGCTGCTGTTGTCTAACACTTCATTCATTTTAATTGTTTCAAACTTTCTTTTCTATTCTTTTTCCTCTCCAGATACCGGTCACTCCGTAGTGTGTTTTCATGTTCCGTTCAAGAACTTACCATGGCACGTAGGTACAATAATTTCGCAAGGCGATTTCGTAGGGATTATTGTTCTATTTAAGCCAGCAACATTGTTTTAGATGGCGACGTAATATACTCGTTCTTGCCAATCTTCCCTTTAAATGTAAATGCGAAACAGCCTTTTAAAAAGTTTTACTACCGGTCAAACGCTTTTTACACTGAAGAGCCTGATTACGTAAACTACGTGGTGGATGGCGTACGTTAATAAAACGTGTGTACGCTTTACAGGGCAAACGCACGCCATTTAAGCCCCCACTCACGTACGTTGCGAAAAAGACTATAACTCAATAAGTCTCCTTTTTGCGTAATATCTTTTCGGTTCGAGTTATAGTTCCTATTTGCATGTCCCACCATTCAGGCCATTCGTTTGCACAAAGAAATGGACCCGGAATCCTTACTACGTGTTTTAGTAACTCCTAAGTTCTGGTGCGCCTACGCCATTTTACCCCTGTTTCTCAGACAAATAGATAAATAAAAAGAGGTCCGCGTTGCAAACTCATCGCGTCTTCGTTTCCTTTTCTGTTTACCGTCTTGGCTTGTAAAATCAGAAAAAGAAGAGCAGCATGACGTGCTGGCTAACCTGCACTCAAAACCAACTTTCCCTTTCAGTACTGCCAGTACCGCTAGACTAGGATAGGCAAGCTTCTCGTTTTCTTCTCTTAGTACCAAGTACTAATAAAACTCTCAGCTTCCATCCATAACAGCTCACAATGCAAGGCTTTCGACGTACTAAGCTCCGGCGCGACCTGAAACAAAACAGAGCGATAGAGAGCTAGGATCTACGGCCACTGATCTTCATCTCGATCAGTATAGGAAGGTGAAAGTTCGCCCACTTTCCATCGCGAGATTCAAAAATCGTCTGCCTTGCACGCGTTGCATCTCCCTAGTTTTACGACTGCGATGGCACAACCAACTACAAAGGTAAAACCTTACGAGGAGAAAAGCAGACTATATTGCATATCTATTTTGCACACGAATCCATATCGCATCATCCGCCATCGATTGGGATGATTACTTTTCGTGCTTAGGACCCACCCCTATCACACTCCCTCTCTTATCGCCTTCCTTCAGAGTTTCGAATACATGTCCAGTTATATATATATATACATATATATGTATATTCTTCTTTCAGTACATAATTTAAGACTGCTATCCGGTAATAATGCATCCTGTTATCATAAAAGTCCAGAAATTGAAAAGCCATAGTAAGTAGAAGGAGCAGTTTCCCGTACGTGAGGACTGCAATGGTGAGTACTGCTTGGGAAGGTTTATATAGTCTGTAATGGTTTCTAAACCAAGTTTAGTTGGACGTGACAAACTTTCTCGGCAACTCGCTTTTTCCATTTCTTTTATTTACTTTTCATTTCAATAGTCTTGTTATCGATCGCCGGCATTGCAAACCGTTCGGCTTTCTTTTACTCGTTACGTAATAACGGGGTGGAAGCAATTTCGCAGGCTGAAAACTAACGACGAATCCCAATTAAAATTATCACCAGCGATTTAAAGTACATAAACTTGAGAACGCAGGCCTGCAGTTGGTGACTAACTTTACTAACGTAATCCAGTCGTAAAAGGCTTAAACAGCGTTAGCATTTATCTTAGGAAAAATAGCTCAGGAGAAGGCTAGCATTTGTTTTGGAATCTGCTCAGTTCAGCTTTTCCAGTCCCATTTCTCTCAGTTTTTTGCCAAATAATTTTCAGTTCCACTTTTATTGTCGGTGTGCTTGCTTCGAATTCCGAAGATAAGTAATATCGAGCTATCAAGGCTTTTTGTCCGCGTTCCCTGATTTTAAGGATATTTTGTTTGACTTATCTTAAAATGTTTGTGAATACAGTCGACTTCACGCACAATCCGCGTTCACGCTTCAGCCTCGTTTCTCCATTTGGAAAGCTTCGACGACATTTTTTAAAGAATGGAATTATGTTCACATTAGACAACGTCAACCCCGGCAACTGAATGATTTAACCAATCTTGCCACTGACTTAAATCGTTTCAGGGCAGTAACATCACATTTTAGGTAGATTCAGTGATGCCCCTTCAATTTTACTGCCGTTTTAACAATCACAAAGAATTATTCCAGAGTGCCAATTTCGCAAAAAAATATTCCAAAATTCATTTTTGTAATAAAATAGGTTTGGAAAAGAGGACTCATCTTAAATAATCAGCGAACTTCCAAGACTTTTCCTCCTGATTTGTTTAACATGTGCAGAAGTCCTTGTCGACCCTGCGTGGTATCCGGCATCATCCACGTTCCCATATAGGGCCCAAAATTATTCCATCCAACGCACCACAATTCTCCTTCGAAACATCACAGCACTTTTACATAACGGTGAGCCGGAACTCGAGCGTTTTCAAGTCTTTATTCATTTCTCCGCTCTTGATAATATTTTAGGCCTCAGCCCTTCTTCTCTTCGAAATAAACATTCCACCCTAAACTGATTCCAATCTCGAGCGCGGGATGGGGGAAAAAATCAAATAAATAAAAATACGGTCTTTCCAAGCGAGAAAGTAATACACTGCCTTGGTATTCTCAAACACCCACCTTCACAAAAAAGGAGCGTAATTGGTTGTTGCTTAAGAGATGCCAACTAATTATCGGCCCTTCTGGCTTTCGTGGCTACAAACCATTTCCACAGCTATCCAAACAAATCGCCCTTGCTGGTTTCATCTTGGGCTGCCAACAGCTTAATTAGCTCGGCTTGGCCGAAAAGGAGACGCATCCCCAGAGCCCGCTCGTTTTTTTTTCTATGTAATATGCATACACGGACCGCTTGTTATACTGCAGTGTAAATACATCTCCTACCAACAACTCGATTATATTTTTCGAATGATACTTTTCCCCCCACTAGCTAATTCTTATTTGGGAAACGTCCAACACAAGAAGTTCTCCAGAAAATGTCTACAGTCCAATTTTTTTCATTATGGGTTTTCCAAGCTTCCTAAGGTTAAATAATTCTTACTCGTTTCTTTAACAATAAATAACAAAAAAGTAATGCGATGTTACTTTCCTGCCAACCTGGTTTTCTCCTTTTATTTTCTTCTTGGAGCTCTGTTGTGGCAGACCAAAGAAGTTCTTCATGTGAAATTCCTGTACAAGTAGTAAGGAGGTCCCACAAAGTTCTATCATGGCATACTCTCACACTCTATACCCTGCAATTAAGCCGCTTTTTATCATTGCACCTAGGAGTTAATCCCTTTTTTCGTTTCAAGCCCGTGTCTCTGTACAACTGTTCCAATTTTCACTACGGAAATTTTCCAAGCTTCTCTTTTCTTCTTTTTTTCCCACTTGCTTGCTAGTCGTTATCAAGCCAGTGGAATCCTCAACTATGTCGGTGGGGCGCAAAAAAGGCGCGCAAAAAAGTGGAGAGTCCGATGTGACTTAACAATAGTTATTTCAGTGCAAGTGGATAAGATTGCCGTACACTATTAGCCTACTTGCGTATGCCTTGCACGCTTGCCCAGCTCAAGTACTCACCTACAACAGTTATATAACGGGTACCTATTAGCGTTGCTTCCAAGTTGGGGATTTTTTGTTCAACTGTCTTTGGGGGTTGTTGAGTCCTGTACATATCACACACGCTGGTTAAAATTGCTATGGCTTGCCATTTCACACTCGGTCCTAAATAGCCCGCACATCATAATAAACTCATCGTTGGAATGACTCCTAATTGGAGCGGTGTGGCAGCTTTTAATTGGTAGGGATGGTTCGAGGGCCGCCAAGGATACTTACACCTTTGCCTCAATCTGACTCTCCAACCCTGTACTCAGCTAAATTACCTTCGAACGATACGCCGTACCTTGTACGCAAGCTTTTTCAGTTCACCATCCCACCCATTCCGTATGTCCCGAAACAAGTAGGAAAGAAACATAAATAATTAATAATTAGAAAAGTTAACAAACAAACCAAGCAAAATATTTTTTTACAATTACTATTAATGACACAGTTGTAAAACTTTCGCCGTAAACTCACGGTGTAGTCTACTGCTCCAAAGTATAACAAACAAGCAACAATTTAAATGTTACATACCCGTGTGAAGCCCGAAGTGCGTTTGCACTTGCCACTTGCTACTTTTTATGCGAAAGCCAAACAAACAAAAAGATCTCGACTTTGCTCTCAATAACTTTCCCTTCTCAACTTTTGTTGGTAACTCCCCCCAAAGTGGCATTTCGACTTCAATACGACATATTCAGACCAGGCTTACGCCATCGGACACTTGTGGTGTAATCCTTTGTGGCATTTTTTTTTCCCTTCCTACTGGCTACTTTCGTCTAACTGAGGGGGATGCGGTGGCCAAGATCGAAGTCACTAAGTACAAATCCGAGAGCTAGGGCCATTTTCGGCACAAAAAGACGCCAAAGATGCTGCCGATAAAAGCGACCCAAAACGTGAAGGCTCAATCAAGCCAATACAAAGGAGGGTAGGTCAGGGATGGAGTCCGCTGTTTTGGCCTTATTAGGAAGCTGCTTACGTCTTCGCTCTCCCAACTTTCTAAACATGGTCTTCACATCACCCCACGTATGGTTTTCAGACGTGATATGTTCTTCGTTGAAGCCATAAATCTCCCTGCGCTCTTCCTGAAATTGGGGTTGCAAATTTCAAATGGTATTGAGCTGCGTGAAAACTGCCTCGGATGTACATTTTGACACATTTGATCGTCTTGCATTGGCATGACTCTTACAGACTATTCAACAAGTATTTCTGAGAGACTTTTTATTCAAGACGTGTGCAAGTTAGCAACAGTTCACTCCACTCATTTTGAAAGATTCCAAATGGCTGCTAAACGTATAATGTGATTCGTTTATTATACGAACCTCCGCTTTCGCTCTTCTATCTTTGCCTCCCTGCACTGGCTTGACTACGTAAATCTGACAGGTTCCGTCATAAAGAAGGTAAAACTTCTGTCAGACTGCTTTAAACGTCATAAAACATCTTACTTTAGATACTTGTGCTTTCTTAATCATCTAGTGGCTTGCGAAATCTTCTCAAGATTATGAAAATGCTTCCAATTCTTTCACCCACTATCTAGAACGGGATCATGTTCCCTTGTTACTCATTTAATAATTCTACACCCCAGAACGTTGCTATACTCGTGCTCACCTTGCTTGCAATTATATGCTACATCGCATTAAGCGCATAAGTAAAGGGAAATCCCGCCAGGGAATTAACCAATCGCGTTGCATATCTCACTTTTCTTTCTCCTCGCGCTTCGTATCACATTCCCCAAATTTTAATGAGCACTCCAAATTATGCAACCTTCGAAGGAGGACGAAAAATAAAAAGTCAACTAGAACCCACCGGCACCATAAACTACTTTTGCGCTACTGTGTATTGTATGTCTGTACACCGTCTGGATTAGGAAGGATAATATCGCCGTAAATTCCACATCGTCGCCATCACTCGCTTCCAAGAATCTCGTTCGCGGTTTTCTTTTCATTTCCTAACAGCGCCCCCTGACTCGAGCTCGTTCTTCGATCTTCACGGGAATTAACCTTCTCCCCATAACCGTAGCCTACTTTGCAAGTTCTTACGAGACTGCATGGGGCCATAAGATGACAATTTCATCGGAACTCATTTTGCAGTGCAATATTTATTCTCGCGCTGCTGTTTATAGCACTTCACCTTTGTCTCTTCTTTCCGATTAATTTTTTGGGGGGTTGCAATCGCCAGCTCTTTCGGAAAAACGCACCCAAATAGCGACAGGAAAGGCTCACTCGGAACGAAAATAATAAATAAATGCGTCCTCTCAGAAAGCTCAGTACTGAGGTTTGCAGAAAGACCAATGTAGCAACCCTGAGGACGCATTAAATGCGCTTAGTTAGACCCACAACATCCTGTAGAGCTTATGGAATAATTCCGGGCCTCGTCGATGGGGGTTCCTCTCTGGTCCCAGGGGACGAAGTCCCGGGCCCAGAGCCACCTCCATCTTGAGTCCAAGGTTAGTAAAGGGAGAGGAAGTTAAAAAGGAAGAGGGTGGGTGGGGAAAAGAAGACGTCGGCTGGCTTCTAAGTACGCGAAGGATGAACAAGCGAAAGGTTTACCGGAGACTGGTGAACAAGAGTGAAAGGCTGATTGCCGTGAACTGGGAACTGAGCGCCCATCTTGCTGACCTTATATACTAAGGTGAAAGGTTACGCCGTACCGACGCCTTATTGGAGAAAGCCGGATTTGCCATGAAGGTAAAGAAGGTGCTTTTCCTAGAACCTTAGAAGAGAAGGTGTCGAAGCACGAGGCAAGAGGTGAAGGTGTAAGCAGCACGCTTTCCCCTTATCAGCGCGGATTGCCTTTGGGACAAATAAAGTTTCTTAACCAGCATACGCCGGTAAAGGTACCATTTGCAGCATCACGAGGAAATTTGGTTTGAAATTTCTATGAGTTAACTCGGGATCTGTTCTAGGGCAACCAATCACTTTTTGGATTTCTGCATTGTCTACTCCCAATACCTTATTTCCACCTCTTAAATATTTCCGTTGTTTAAGCTTTGTCATACTTCGACAATAGCCAGGATCAGCATGTTCCTTGGTATTAACACCAAACTGCAGATGTAGTAACTGATAAACTTTCACTTTTCACGGAATCCTTGAACAGATGTTGGCAAAATAAAATCCACGAATACCAAAAGTATAACGTCCCCAAATCGACACCAACACAATGAAAGTCGTTTATGCACTACTTTCGAACGCTCAAAACTAAAGAGTTCTTTGACTACGTATTAAAATTACAGCATTATTGAGTAGCTACATGAAAACTTGAAGCCTCTAACAGTAACACGTGTGTCGTTGTGACAATGGGCCTGTAAATAAAAATATTTTTTGTTAACTATAAGAACCATCAGCCGACGCAAGCTTACGATGGTATCAGATTTTTTAACCCGAAACTCACAGTTTAATCTACAACCAATTTTTGTTCTCAGTTCGTCAAATCTGCTTCAAACGTTGTAATGCTTTTCATATTCTGATATAATGTTTCACTGAAATGCTAGAAGTAACACGCCTAGTGGAGAACCTATGTGCAGGAGCACGATAACAAAACAAATTTCGCACGTTTTCTAGGTTTTCATTATTTGTAAGGAAAATATCGACCAAATAGTACTGGCACAAGGTGATTCCTTCCGAATTTCCGGAAGACTTTGGATTTCGCAAGCGTTTTGAGGGGCGAATGCTGCGAACACACTCGGTGGTGCCCTCTGGGCAGGTTAACTGCAAAATCCGCAGTCCGCTCCGCCAAATCTTCGTCCGTCTGCGTGCGCCTTAAGTGTCTTTATTTTTCCCCCTTCCCGAAAAGGGAAAAGAAGCCCTTCACGTAAAAGGAACAACTGGTCTAGCAAAAACAGCTCAAAAGACTTCCACAATGACGTCAGGGTAAGCGAAACCGAACCGCACCGTCTGCTCTACTTCCACGCCTACGCTCGCATGTCGAGTGGCTTGTCTGCTGCGCCCCACCTGTACTTATTTATCACCTTCACTTGAGATGCTGCTTTAAGATTCCCTTAGACAAACCTCCGCAGGGAAACTCTCTCCTCTCGAGCCTTCTCTCTTACTCAAAAGCAAATTAAAAAGGAATGGCCTGAAAAGTAAAAACAATAGGGAAGAAAGACGACTCGAGGAGCACTCAATTCCACCAATCCTTTCATTACAATTTTTATAACGATTTGTATTGACTTTTCCCAAAAAGTTCGTATAATACAATCCTGAACTTTCTTGCCATGTTTCGTAGCCGTGTCCAATAAGTGGCATCGATTCTTCCTAACCGAGACCTCCACCGCAGCCAGCCACTGCTTACCCCCCAAACATTCCTCGCTGAACTAATTTGAATAAAACCCAAAGGAGCTTTTTGGACAAGTCGTGACTTCCCAAAACGTAAGACTGCCAAGTATGGACCCCACGAGAAAAATTAGAACACGAACTTCACCTATACGAAAACAAAATGTCACTCTCCATTCCTGCCAGCCGTGCAATTAGTTTTGCTTGACATCAACGACGGCTACCACTAAAAAGCTTATTCAGGCGTCCCTCTTTCGGAATATGCTAATAGAGATGTGGGTCATATGGCCTTGTCTTAAAGGTGCTAACATTATAACAATGTTGTGTCCACTGGCCATATTTAGCTGTACTGAAGTTGCGAAGGTATAAGAACAAAAATTTGATTTACGCGACCTTGCGTGAACGCGCCCCGTACGAAAAAAGTAGCGGTTCTGACCTTGCGTAACCTACCCGTTCTTCCCCGGTTGAGGGTAGTTTCCTTGCAGTATTCCCAGACCACCGTCATTTCCTGGTTAACAATCGGTTAGAACTGTCAATTTACGGCCAGTTTACTACTTCTCTTCTAGACTCGACGTTAACGTACGGTAATCGACAAGTTTGCAACTGTCAAAAAACGTCCAGCTTACGTGTATGAAACTGTTTCCAAATGCTGATACTCGGGTCAATCCATGTTCGTAGGTAAAAATACATTAAAACTGAGTTATAAATATATCTTCCACATGGGACATGTCGTACATGTATTTAATTTTTCGCGAGAATCGCGTAGGATTTCGCCTATTGCCGTACATGTATATAATTAATATATAATTAATTTAACGATTCGTTATTCGAAATTATTATGAATTTTAAAGGTTAATTTTGTTTAAACATTACAAATGTACACTAATAAAAAATATTTATTTCAAGACCAGTGACGAAATAAATACTTAAACACACGTGTTGTATTAGTTATTCGGGGGAAAATAAGTGCATCATTTTATTTTTAGATAAAGTAATAATAAACGACAGTCAATTTTTCTTACAATTCGACTTTTCTCTCTATCAGAATTTAGGAGTATTCAGTCTGTAATACATTTGCATATTTCGGGTGTTTAGCTTTTTGTTTTTTACTCATTCTCCTTTACTAACCTGGCTGAGAAGGTCAAAGTTGTTTGGGAAAGACCTATCCCTAGGGAAGAAAGGTTACATAGGAAAATCCTGGTAAGGGTAGGGTAATCGTATCTGAGACCATTCGCCGAGGTTTTCTTAGTATTAGCCATGACAATAAAGGTAATAGAAAGTTCCAGACACATAGTGGCTTGCGCAGCGGAAACATGTCGCATGCTATGGTGGACTGGATAAAACAAGTAAAAAGTTATATTGGTGCATAAAGTGAAGTACGTTATTTATTCAATAATCTATACTTGTTGTAGTTATATTCAGTTTCTAAGCTGTGCTTGATCCTCTTGACAAGGCTGAGGAAGAAGAATTGTGGTTTACCTCTGAGAGTTCGTCACTACTGTCTACTCTTGCGTCCTAACCTCCGACATCGTAAAGGTTTTTGGCGGATACAAGTGAAATGTTGTCGAAAACGGCAGGCATGAAAATATACGTGTGTTCGGTTTAATTAATTTGGATTTTTGTGCCTTTTTTCGCCTGTTTGTATTGCCTCCATTGTGTAATAAAAGAGCGAAAAAAAGCTTATGATTTCTAAGAAATATATGTCTAATTGTTCCTCATTTCGTCCAGACACCGTTTAAATTATGCAAAATGAAAATATTACTAAAAAGTATTGAATGAAAAAATAACTGTAGTAATTCTACTAGAATATTCGTGGCTAACAGAGGGCATTTGTCCTGTAGAAGTTCCATTAAGCCACTGTTTCACACAAGCGTAACAAACGTTAACACTCGTTTGATTGTCAATGTTAAGGTAAATAACCGGCACTATACTGCCATAGGACTGCGGATGTAAAGGATGTTGAAAGAATTTTCCAAACACTTGACTAACCGGCTGTTCACTGTCCTCCAGGAATCCTGCCGGTCAACATTACGAAAACCTGATGATACAAGTTGAAAACGGCTGTATTTTACGTGTAGGTCAACGGTTATTAAGCAAGATAACCGCTTATTTTTTTTTTGTACGGGGCCGAGCTGAAAATGAAACATCGCCTTCTGAATACGAGTTTCAGCGAAATTCCCAAATATGAAGCGAAGCGAAGACAAAAAGTGTCCAATTATGTATGCGCGGTTTTATTTGCACGACACTAAAGTGTTAAATAACGAATAGTCAAAGCTATCATTTCTGAATGTGACTGTTTTGTACAGTACAGCGACAGTTTGCTTCGCTAGAAAGTTCGCGTGGAAATTGGATTCGATACAATCCGTGGCAAAAAGTCTACGAAGCTTTCATTCATTTTTAAGAGAAACAGGGAACAGAGCTTCGAAGTTCGAACGATGTAAATCGTGCCGGAAAATCTGCCCATGGAACTGTTAAGTGGGTTTCTGTGTATTGCCGGCGGAAGAAAGAAGACTCCAACTACAATCGAAACAACCTGCAGGTGAGTCATTGGATTTTTTGCGTATTCGTCAGGGTTCAGAAATATAGAAGAAAATAAGTCATAATAAATAACTATAATATTCATTAAGGCAATTTTCAACAAAACGTGACAGCTTAAAAAATCTGCACTCCTTTTTTGCTTTTAAGTGCATCTTCTCTTAATACCTTGGATAAACAAGCCATTTAATAATTGCCAAAAAAATGTGGAAAGATATCGGAGAGCTGTTTCGTAGCTTTCCTATGCTTCATTAGCAAGCAGGAACTTTTAAAAACTTCTTCCGAATCGTTTAACATGAAACCAGTTTTTTTGTTAACTACTACCTTCTCTCAATGGGAACGCTTACAGAAAATTAGACTAATGGTGCCCACATAAGTTTTCAGATAGAAGCTACCCAGGAAAGATAACAAGCATGAGTGTAAAAACAACAACATATATTTTCAAATAAGTCTGTTGAAACTATTTGCAAAATTACCCCCTGAAAAATTCCAGCGTCCTTCGACCACTTTTTGGCACTTTTTTTATCAAAATTCCAAGTCCTTAATGCGACTTTTTGCATGCAACTGAAACGTTTCATGGACAATCCGTCTCACGAGACTCACGACTTTGAGAATCAGAACAATCAATCCTTTTCAACAACCCTCTTTTCCCTGCTTTTTCTTTGAGAGCTATTCTTGTGTACAAGATCTTCCGAAAGACCACCAACAGTTATTGCAGACGCTGCATGATCAAATTCTATAAAAGCACGACCAATTACAATTTCTGTAAAAGGAGGGTATCAGTAAAACAAATGAAAAGTTATTCCCTTCTACTTTAAGATATTCTTTCATTTTTGAGGGTTCTCTATTTCTTATAGTTCTTCCTTCAGATGAGAAAATATTCCCAATCCAACATATTTTACATCCTTCATAAAGAAGAATCTTCAGCTAAATTTTATGTAAAAGAAATATGGATGTATAGTTATTCAAAACTACAGAGGACACTTTTCAATAACCTTTAAGTACAAACTTTTACGTGATTCTGAAACATTCGGTGTCAACAATTCATACAAGAGACATGGGAAAACTTCCGTTTTCGCCTTGTTCTTAAACTGATTCTCTTCCGTTGGCTTATCTTTAAACACCCTCTTGCTTCTGCATTTCCTTTTTCCGCAGATTTTGGCGTGAACCTGCAATCACATTATATTTATGACCGCTATATTACGTTGTTGCGGATAAACTGTAATTCTTAGCATCCAATTTTCCAAACCCTGAAATGATTTGATCTCGAACAAAATATTCCATTAAGGAATCTCTTTTATTGCTTATCGATATTCCACACGAAGAAGCTGTTACACGCTTTACTTCGTTATCAAACTCTTCATCACGATCTAACTATAATTATGCCTGATTAAAAGTCTTTAAACTTTTCTCGTTCATACCCACGACCAGTCGCGTAAAACTACTCCAACCCAAGTACACAAATGATCATTTGCAAAATACTTGTCTTTAGACAAGCACACGCCGTAGGCCAAGCACATTAACTTAAAATTATTAATCAAACAGCGCAAGCGCAATTACGAGGGGCTAGCAGTCATGCTTAGAAAGAGTAAAATGAAAGTCTTGCCGAAAACGAGCCCTCCCTCCTTCACGAAAGGAAAACACTCGCGACATTTAATATTAAGCACACGCTCGTAAAAAGAAAAGAGGTTTCAAGCTTTAAGACTCTACACTCATAACGAGCTTACGTAAATTACCCCTTCTGTTTCAGAAAAATAAGGCCTGAGTGCAGGGCTTTGATTTAAACCCTTTCTGGGCCGGGCACGAATATAAAAATATTTAGTACAGTATATTCAAACTTTTTCGATGAACAAATTAAAAAATAAACTAGTGATTTTTTTAGTGAAAAATCACGCCTCGAAAATTACATTCCTTCTCCATCTTCTAAAACGTTTTCTTCTCCCGTCGGTCAGGAAATCAGGTAAATCAAAATTTGAACTCGTGCTCTATTAAGGAGGCGGGAACGTATCATGGTTTTCTCGTTAGTCTAACGAAATACGATACTCAAGAATGATGATGCTTCTCGCTTTTGTGTTCTTCACTCGCAAATCACGATGAGTTACATACCGTTTCTCGATACGGGAGAAGTTTGACTAACAATAGGAGGCGGAGGCTGGCTTAATGAAATAACTCAAGTTTTCCCACAAACGATTTGGAGAGGTGAAGAGTGCAACAACTTAATCTTCTAAACCTGTCCGGCGCCAATAACGGAATTTCTACTTGTTATATTAAACTTTATTAGGTTAATGAGAAGCGGCTCCCCAGCGAAAAAAATACATAAACTTTCACGCAATTTAAATAACAAACTGAGATTTTTAAGGATGGCTTTCTTAAGCATTCACGTCAGTAGCTCCAAATATAGGTAAGCTGTAAAGAGAACTTTACATGACATACGTGATAGCTAAACACTTTCCGAAATACTTGCACGAAAATTACACGGATGCTCGCAAAGTTGGCTTAATTTCCTCGTTAAACTGCCAAGAAATAAATTTGTGGAAATAGATTTGTGGTTCTTTGAGATAATGGTACCCCGCTAAATATTGCAACAGTCGATCGGAACTTCAAGGAATGTTGAAAAGAGTGCGATGGCTAAGTAATGTGATGTGTAATAATGTGATAAAAGCCAAAAATTTGTGTAAATGATATATAATGTAACGGCGCAGTTTTAAAGCTTGTTCCAGTGGTAAAAGACAAGCTGCCACAACATTGGTGCTAGCTAGTAGCACTTTAGAATTGCATTAAGAAGATTTTATTTAGAAGTTGGAAGTTATAGCACAGGAGAGAAACAAGGCAAGCTGGGAGTTGAACCAGCCAGACTTGGAAGTACAATACAATACACTTGATCGGAAGGCTTTACAACACAAACACTTCCGATTCCGGGGCACATGCCATTCCGGGATATGGCCTACCGCAAGTTGACTTTGCGTACAATACAACTTGGCTTATTATAATAATAACAGTTAAAAAGGCTACGTTCTTGCCCACTTCTACAATTCCTGGCGACAGTCTTATATGTACTCCCTACCTGCAATGAAAGCCTATCAATAAAATCAATGAAATAAGATGAGAAAGTTATAAAATAAAATAAGAAAGCCTATCAATGAAATATCTAAAACGTAAGATTATTTTTTAAAGAAAATATGAAGTACCTTCGTTTAAAAGTGAATCTTAAGTCTTCTTTATGCACAGAATTAAAAATGCATGCAACACAAGTTTACCCGCTGCAGTTAAGTAGGCACATGCATTTCAGGTAGTGTAACAATTTCGTCACTCCATTATCAAAGAACTTTTGAACATAGATGTTACTAAATCTTCTGCTGTTGCACTAAATCCAGGAAAGTATGAGACAGCAATTTTAAGTTCTTCCCATTTAATTTATCATTCTTTATGAATCATTATTCTAAGCTACATCTGGTGCAATCCACTTTCAAAATCACTTTTATAATAAGAGAACGAACGAAAATGCAACAAGCTCAAAACATTCCTCACTAAGGGAATGTACTATTTCACGAACTACCGCGCAATTTACTAACCGCAATATTGGGAATCACACTGACCAGGTAGCACAATTATGTAAAATGACACATATTAGAGGCCTGGACGTTTGAAGACGAATGAATGTTTTTAGGTAAAAAAAAAACGACTGGCTGACAGTTTAGACATTGACACTGGACAGTCAAAGAAAATGCGTTGCATGGATACGTTGTAAAGACGTCTAATTCGTCTACTCCGATTCATACTTGACATCTAGTCTCCGTGTATCTTGACAAGACTAAAGTTTAGCTCTTCAAGTGCATTATTATACTGTGGTCACGTTGCAGTAAGTTAATCTGCACTGTACAATTCTGTGTGATATTTTGCTTTCAGCCTACGTCTAATGTTCCCAGTTTATTTCTACATAGTAATTAGAAAGTTCAGGGACTCCAAAAAGTAAGCAGCCAAGACCGCCACTTGTGCCGTTCTAAAGCAGGCGCCAGAAAGTTGAAAGAAGACAAGTTTCTACAGTTAGTGCATGGACACCTTCGTCAGGATGAGCACTGTATAATTCAATCAACCCTCTTCTAAGTAATATTAGTTTGAAGAACAGAATGTAGCTCAAAGATGACAATAATCCAGAAATAAAGTTTTTAAAATGGTGCTTCTACTTTTTCCGTCATTTGCTGTGTTTTACTGATTAATACGACAAAAAGACTATACAAGCATATAAATATCGTCTAATATATGTAGGTTGATTTTCATACAACAGATTTTGGCGCTTTCTAGATGTATGTAAATCTACTAAAAAAAGACGTACATTGAACGTTGAAAAAAGGCTGGTTATGGATTTAAACGTACGTTCATACAGAGGACATTAGCCTATGATTTTTTTTATCTTGCATTATACAGACACTTTACGTGTCAATTTAGACTTGCTATAACGCTTAAAACGTGTGTGCTATTTGGATCTGATCTGAAGAAGTTCGTATTACATGAGGTTGGCCTGCATTGAAATTAAGGTCTGAAACTGGATTGTATTGCCACTCAGCGAGATAGGTGAGAACCAAGTAAGCTTTTGCAGGTGTAGTTCGATCAGGTGAGAACCAGGTAACAATGCAGCCGCTAGGTTGCACCTGTAGTACTAAAATGTTTTAAATGTTCAGAAGTCTCGCCAGTATTTTTGGATACCGCCTTCAATGTACCCTAAATTATTTTGTCCTTACTTCATACACGACATGTGCTAATAGTATGAGAATGAAAACACAAACGAGAAAACCAGTACGAAGAATGACAACAAGAATGCGACTGAAGCGACATTAATGGAAAACTCGTATTAAAAATTCGAAACAACGTTTTTTTCAGAACTATATTTCCATTACAGGCCTTTTGCCAATTCACAGTTCTTTAACTTTCAAATAGATAAATGCAAGAGAATTTGGATTACTTCATACACCCAGTATATTTAGCGATCGTAACACTTTCCCCCTTCCAGTGTAATGCGCATAGTTAGTCGTCCATCAGGTAAGTACACATTCAGCTCATCATTATTTCGAATGGGACAGTTAAAAGAAAAGGTTTCACTGTTATTACAATAAACTCAAACTTAAACCTGAAAAACTTTTCAAACATTTTCTACCAGCCACCAACGCCAATTCCCATGAGAAAAGTCCAACCGTTGTCTTCTCAAGCCCAAAGCTGACTCTTTAACAGAGGCCAAAAAGGAAAACACGAGTCGAATAAAATTGGATATCTTCATAAACCCTTATTGAAGTAAAACACGGGTTCCCTGCGGCGCTTCTTGATATGAACATACTAAGAAAAGAAAAAAGGAGGAAATCTATAGAAAACAAAACACCAGCGTCTCTTGGTCATGTTCATATCAGCGGCATTTTTTTCATAAGGGAAGAGGGAGAAAGGGGTAAAGGGGGTGAGAGGAGCCGGATCTCCCAAAGTGTAATAAGCCAAAGTCCCCATAGCGTGTCGACGGATTTACGTTGTCCTCTGGCGTGTCGTCTTTTTTTATTAATAAAAGGCAAGTATTGGCCGTCAGTCGTATGTCATCAGAACATGCATGCCAACTCTTTTCGCTACAAAAGAAGCCGCTTTTTCGACTCTGGCGACAGCGCGTTATAACGAACTACCCAGGTCACCAGTCATTTCACCAACCCCAGGGGACCCCTCCGTTTTCTTTCTCATTTTCTTGGCTATAAGTTGCGCCTCTCACGCTACAACATTTATTTTTTATTTGTTTGTCTATTACTCAGTAAATACTTCCACCTAACCGCTCGGTAATACGATCAGTTTCACGTTTTGTGCACAAAAACTTAGATTTACATTTCTTGGAATATTTGCGCAGTTGTCACCTTCCCAACTATAAGAGACGTTGCTGGTTGCTCCCTCTTTCCGTTGACCATGCTTGTTATGATATCTTCAAATATAGATAATTAGTACCTTAAACGTCCTACAGATATTCATGAATATTTGGAGACTTTAACGTGTTCGTTTTAAAGAATAGTAGCCTTTGATTTTTACTTTACAACAGCGTGCACTTTTTAGCTTTTCAATTGTTATGTAATTACTTGCAGCTTGTTATGAAGTGAACACAAGAAAAAGCGTCTTACAGAGCAAAGTTACAGGTTTTCGTGAACACGAGGGAACAAAGTCAACTAAATCCAGCTTGCCATAACACTAGGTCAAGTTGTGTCCTCTGCTTTTGTCTCCCTTTCCCTCAATTTTTACTGCTTCTTTTAGGTATCTTAACACCCCTATTATGCAATTTACATCGGAAATTGTATAAACAACAGTGTCACTGATACTTAGAAATTATTGCTAGATCTCAGTAGTACTGGAATATATTTGATGTGTAAAATTGTGTACATTATTTCTATATTCTATATTTAAATTAGTTGAATAAATAGTTAACTAGTTATACACTAGTTAATATTTACTATAATTTACCTTTCGGTAGCAAATATTTTTATATCCAAGTGGTATAAACTGAATTATGTAGATTTGCACTTTTCCAGTCGGGATTCCAGTTTTCCTACTCTTGTGATCGCGTAGCGAGTTTCTTTTCTTATTTCACGATGTAGTAAATCAATTACACATTTTTTACCCTTATTGTGTTTCGTGAAAGCAAACTCTTCAAGGCATTTCTAGTATTTCACCCCTCTCCGTGGCTTTATTCTTTTCAAACTGAGCTCTAACGTGCTGGAAGTTATCGCCCCGTGCGTGAAATAGGATTGAAACTCCCCTTTGATTCTTTAAATTCCCCGCCACTTTTTTAAGCATCTTCCGTTGACACAAACTGTCTCACCTAAGTTTGATAGCTTTCCAAGCTTCTCATCTTTCTCTCTTACTTTTCACTAAAAAAACCAATGACAAAACCGTACGGGACAAAAAAGAATTCATGTCACCGTTTAATTGACACGTTCCGAACTAAATGGCGTGTAAGTAGAAGAATTTACGGCGTCAACCATAATAAAGCTTCTCAAAAAAGGATCTCCCCTTCAAAAATGCCCTTCCCGCCTTCCTTATACCGATCCCTAAGGAAAAAAGCTGTACATTATTTCCCAAGCTTCCAAATACGGACCCGTTGCCGTCCATGGTTCTTCACAACACTTTTTTCGTGTCATTGTAGGCATTTTGAATCGAAGTCGTCCACGGTTCTTTGCTCTATTTTTATTTTCGTCTTCACTTCATTTTACCTGCTCGATTCAGATAAACCTTGGTATGATTTCCTCGCTCACTCGAAACATACGGCTTCAGCAGTGCAGCACTTGCATACCAAACACCTCCTCCCGCTCTTATTCTTATTTTCTTCTACATTTTTCACGCTGTTGAATGTCCGCGACGTGCTAAAGGTCTCTCGCAGTTCATTTAACACCTTTCTTTCGCTTCCTCGGCTCCTTTTCATCACCTCTAACACGCACCAAATATCCATTTTTTCCTCAGCCTCAACACATCTTCTATACTGTCACTTTCAACTCTCTTTTGTTCCCAGTTCTGGCACTCTCCCGAAAAGAACAAAATACAACCCTTCTCAACATGTTACCGTTTACTTATTGTCTTTCTTCTTTTACCTTTTTTCAACGATTACCCAAGCCTTTACCTTTTATATGTGGCTTTTGCACGTTGACCGTTCCTAATAATTTATGTAGTTTCTTTTGATTTTTGTTGCCCGCAAACCCTTTCCCCATCTTCTTTTACCTGAACGTTCAAACCTTCGAATTTCAACAGAATCCACATTTCGTAACCCTTTCGTGAACACAGGGAAGGAGTTTATACAGTAACCGAGGGTTTCCCAATTTTTTTTTATTTTCTATTCAGATTTCCAATTAATAGGGTATTTGCTTGCTTTCAACGCAATTTTTTCTTCGTCAACTTTTAGTCCATGTACCGTACAGGAGCATAACTAAGTTGGCTCGTGGAGCATAGGAAATACAACCTCAAGGATAAGTATCGTTCATTGGTTTTAAGCCTAGAAACTTGGAGACCGTTACTATAGCAATAGACCTTATCATGCAGATCGTGGGAGAATAGCGTACGACGCATGCGACCTTCCCGCAATCGCTTACGAAGCACTATGGTGCGGACTTCATTATATAATTTCGGGATTTCTGTTCAGACTTAGTCCACTCTTAGTTTCAGTTTCTTGTGTTCTTTTCTTAAGTTTTGATACTGTAAACTTTTTCCCTCAAAATTTCATTCCTTCAAATTCTGAAAATCATCCAATGATTTTGTTCCGAAGGCCTTCAAACCTTGGAAACCAGTACACCAATTTACAAAACGGCAGGCCAACTCCAGCAAAAGCTCGTATCAAGTTGACATCAAGCTCATTCCTTTTTGTCTCCTTGGTTAATTACACGACACGCAAAAGGTGTTGAAAGCTGTTACGTGCCAATCTATAGACCAGTCTCTTTCAAACTATGCCACAAAAACCCTTTCACGTGGAAATGGGGGGCAGACGAACCCCCTGTACCTCTATATATTTATATATATATAAGACCTAATCTCATATCCTGGGACTAATGAGCAGGACCTGTTTGGTAAGCTACATGCTGTCCATCCATCAGTGATTATAAGAAGAAAAAAATCAGTGTCCGCCGTCGCAGTTCCAGTCCAGCAAAAACTAGTCTAGTCTCTCTCTCTCTGGTTCGCTTACACAGAATTTTGTTTTGGTTCAGGCCCGAAGCTTTCTTACTGGCATCGAAGCGTACTCCGTCATCATTTAATTGGCAGACTTTTTTCCCTAGTAGAGAGAGCCAAACATTAGCCAAACGTTACGACTTCTGGCTTCACACCGTTGGTCAAATTTTGTGGTTAAACCAAGTGCCAAAAAGTTTTACGTCTGCCCCCTTGTGCTAATTGGCAACCAGACTGGACAAGACTCGCTTGACGGGTACTAAAACCGTCTTACATCCCAAAACTTCCGTCTATTTTTGCGCCAAATGTACCAAAGTGTTGCTCAACCTCTGGTTCATATCCACGATTTGTAGAATTGCCAATCCAATAAAACAGGAATTCCCTTTTGTACCTTCGAAATTTTTTCTGTTGTTGTCACTCAAAATGACAATGTCCTCACGTGTCTCAGCACGAATAGTAATTATTCTTGTCGCAAAAAGGAGCCAGGAATTCCATGTCGCCGAGTTAGGGGAATTTTTGCAATTAGTCGCTTGTCCGAGTCCCTTACCACCTTCACCCCTCAAGAAAGCATGATTATGCAAATGGGCTCCATCACCCCTTTTGGTAAAGAATTTCAAGAACTCGTTGCATACTTCACCCACAAATCTCTTTATTGAAATTTTCAAACGTATCGTCACACGAAACTTACTTTGGAAAATGAGTTCGAACACAGCAGAATCTTTTCACTGTTATCTTTCCGTCACTCTTATTCTCGAGTGTTTTAATTGACACTTCCGTTAAACTACAAAATTCAGCTTCAGTTGAAGTAATTAGGAGATTGGGTACAATGTAGAACCCAATACAAGTAACTTACTACACTTTTAATCACACTTCATTTTTATGGAAAATTTAAGTAAAATTTAGTCAATTTTTGAATATAAATTTTTCGACTTGAGTTTTTCTCTCTGTTTTCTATTAATTTTTGAAAATAACAAAAATTAAAATTAGGATAGGATCTTTATGTGGCATATTTTTAGACTGCAATTTTCTACGCGAAAAAAAGCACAGACATGAAATTGAAACAAGCAGGTACCTGTCTTGAACACGACTACGAAATCTCTACGCATAGAGAATGGCACTAAGATGTGACTGAAGACATGGCCAGAATTATTTTACACGATCTCAGAGAGGAAATCTAAAGCATTCATTTACTCTATGAAAGCGAAGGCTTCTCCTTCTATTTTACGTCAGTTACATTAGTTCAAGTAAGAAGCTTGTTGAAAGGCAATTGTTAATGACACATCCGGTCGTCAAAGGGAAAATCCTCCAAAATTTCCTAATTTTTGTAACGTTATTCGAAATAATGTCTCGTGCCCGATTCTCTTTCTTGGCAAGTCATTTCCGTCTCCGTTTTTGCGGAAGAGGGACACCCGGGCAACTTTTGCCGTCTTTTCCATTTTGTCACCAAGGTACGCCAAAACAAGCTTCAGTGCTTTTGTCTAAAGCGAAAACTGAACTTGTTCTCCACTGCAATTGACCCTTGTTTTCAAAAAGATTGAAAACTCAAGAACTGTCTATTGTTAATAGGCAACAAAATTAAATCACATTGTGTCACTGCAAGTTGTCAAGTAACAATCAGCCCAGCCCCCTCAACCCCCCAAAACTTCCGGCAGAACACGTGCTCAGTAAAGTGGAAAAAGGAGAAGTTCAGTTCACAATTGAAAAATCCCGGTCCCAGACTTCTCTTTCGCGGAAGAACACAGTTTTCAAGCGCGAACGTCCAAAAAGCATACACTAGACCGAAAAGTTTATTTTATTAGGTCTCGTTGACAACCTCATTTACACAAGTAGTACATCTCTTTTTAGGGGTTATCGCACTTTCTCCCCTCAAACGGTACATTGCCCATTACAGTGCCATATCAGAATAATACGAAAGTCTTTCACATAACCCTCGCATACAAAAGCTACCACGAAGCTTCCTCGCCTTCTACTATGTGAACGCATTGGTCCAACAGGAAATTTGACAAATTGCATTCACTAAACAATAGAACAGCTTTCAAGCAATCCAACTCTATTTTTTTTTATTGGAAGTTCGAAACTATTAATCTCCTCTTTGGCCTAGTACTCAAGAAAATTCGAGTAATAAACAGCAGTAAGCGCTTTAAATGGCATTTCTTCTTGCTTCAAATTCAATTCCCTGTCACATTGTCGAGATTCTTTGAAGCTCTTCAACGATCACACCCGATACTAAATGAATCTTGGGAAAACGTGAATTTTACACTCGTTCAATGCGTTTCATTCATTCTTCGCAAATGCTGATTGAACTTCCCAGAAAAGAGCACGCGTGCCAACGAAGAATAGCTTATGAGTTGGGATATTGCACGCGCATGACTGCGTCGTGGCGACATGGAAATTCTTCGTGTCGTAATGATGGTCCGAAAAGGAAAAGCTATGCATAAGTAAATAAACCCCCTCTTTTTCCTTCCTTGATTTGCATAAGCAATGACAGGACAAGCACACACTTGGGGAAGGAGTGAGGGGGAGTTGGGAGCCAACTTAAGTGATAGTAACCCCAACGCAGCAACTCGCCGCTTGGTTGTTGTTCTTTTCACCGCGCGAGTCAAATTAACCCTTTGCGGAGCTTGGCGAACGTCACAAATCACAGCCGGCATTTCTTTGGCTCCTTTTCGCTCCGTCTCCCAATCTTTCCTGTTCGTCTTCCGCCAGCATCTTTTCTGATTCACCAGAGTTCCTGGTCCCATCTTTTTCCTTTCTTCACCCCACCCACCGGGAAAATAATACCCACTCACTTAAACACGTGTCAGCGAAACAAGTCCTCCTTTACAATAAAAAGACTCCATGGAAACTATAAGTAGCTTTTCCTATGCCGGTTTGACCAAATGGGAAAAAAGAATAATAGCTATTTAACGCACCTCACTGAAAAGGAAAAATACTTTTCGAATGATTTGGTACTCAGCCAAGTCACAATTAGCTTTAATTGCTTTCTGATGAGTCGCAACTCTACCACGCCTCAGCTTAAGCCACCCCTTTAATCATACCCCGGTAATCAAAGCCTCTGGTCTCCTTGCACGCAATGAGACCAGAGGCTTTGATTACCGCTCATCATTAATTTTAAACCGCAATTTTCGACACAGTAAACCCATTTAACTTTAAACTCCCCTCTCTGCATGTCATACGAGTCGACAAACTTTAGGTTTCATAATTCAACTCTCTCCGTGATTGAGAACATGAAAGACGCCATTCAGTCGGGTGCCAATTATACACTTCTGTTCATTTCATGTGAAGTTAGATAAGCTTTATGCTTGCTGTCATAGGTTTAGAATTCAAAAACACTTCTATTTTATTTACCCCAAAATATTTTCAGTGTGAAAGGCTGTGTACTGATTTTACTTAATAAAATTTAACTTATCTATAGCTCCTAATCAAAGCTTTTAACGAGTCTCACTTTCCCTTTGTTGTCACTGCTAGCTAATACAAGTTTTCGACCATTAAGCATTCCAACTGTGCAACTGTGAGCCCCTCTCGTAAGCCTCTTTCAATTATTTTCTTATTCTACTTACATCCCTAATGTCAGTAATTAATAACGACGTTAAATCCAATAATTATAACAAAATTAAACATTGCGAGATAAATACGTGGCAAGTGCGACTACATATATAATTAAAAAATAAAAAATATTCACAGACAAGCAAGAAAAAATAAACAATTCAAGGGCCTAACAGGGCATAATCCTCTGTTTTATTTTCCAGATTTTTAGACAAAGACCAAAAATGAAATTGCAACCGAGAAGTGTAAATCCCGAGGAAGTTACAAGAGTAATCGTGGGAAACTTGAAAAGTTAACAATAGAAATAGACTCGGAAATTGTCGAACCCCAAACTTCACACGATGGGTGCCCAAATATGTCACAAGTCCTTTCACAAATGTACGTAGCACATTCCTGTAGCTATTTTTTCAACCGTTGCTATGACAATTCCATTTATCGAGGAGATAGATGACGAGCTTCCGGTAGGATCCTCACTACTTCCCTTCTCTCTTTCCCCTTCACATTACTTAACTCTTCACTTCCGAGTTCCGACCGCAGCCATTTTCAGGGTAAATAACACCGAACAACAAACAAAAAGATATGCTTCGAGTGCTCGTTTGACTGCACATTTCCCTTTGCCAATGATTTCCTTTCCCAATAATGCGAATAGATTTTTCTTTTTTAAAAAAATACAGAACCTAATTATCGTAGGCATAGACTTGCTTCATTATTTGTGCAGTTACACGAATTTCACGACAAAAAGTTCGACTTACGAGCGTCCAGCGGTCCGCGGGAGACATGGCGTTAACAGACTGTTCATCCTGCAGTAAAATTTTTCTCTTTTCGAACTTTTAGTTCTACTACCCTTACATTCTAAACGTTTGTCAAACTTGACGAGCAGGTGATATTGCTGATCACGGTACAGGCAAATGAAGCTAATCCAACTAGTGTCAATCGTTTCTATACTTTGACAAAATTCAACACAGTATTATAGAAGAATTTGTCATCATTATGCTCCTGCTGATGTGCCACAAAAAAAACAGAGGGGCTCGTACTAGGAATTCGGTAATTTTTTTAACGAAAAGACCCATCGCCATTCACTCCTTTTGACCAAGCAATTATGCATACTCTGTGGGTACGTAATGACCGAAATTCGTGAAGATGAGGAGGGAAAAATTAAAGTAATTTAAAGGAAAGGAACCTCTTTTAGTTTATGCTGAAAATTTGACAGATATTCCATTTCGTATCTCTCAGAATTGGAATGCACCTTGTCTGCACAACAGCCAAATTACACGGAAAAAAGCTGGACATACCTTTTCCTTCCTTTGGTCCCGTCCTAAATATTCTCTCACAACACTGATCGCCTTTTCAAGTAATTCTATAAAATACTGCATGGCGGACGTCTTTGGAGACTATTAAGGACAACGTTTCTATACAACCTAGTGAATTACACTTCTAGGGATCCCAGTTCTTACTTTCTGAATACTATACTACTCGAGGATGCTTCGTTTCGCTTTTTATCAGCAGTAAAAGTCCCTTTTATGAAATGACACCAAGTTGAGTGAAACCATAAAAAGGACTTTTGGGTCTTGGTACTATAAGATATGTGCTCGTTTTTGCACCATGATAGCACAATAATTAACTAGAATGAATTACATATTGATAAAGCCCTATTTTCTTATCAAAATATTATATGTCAGAATCCGCACTTTTTGGGCGGGTTCCGCTTTTCACTCCTTGAATGGGACCAAGATGAAAGAAAAAGGAGATGAGCATTTTTGAAGTAACCTACTCCTATGGCTACAAATACTTGTTTTTCCATAAACGTAAATTACTTTTCTTAACATTTTATGCAAACACCCTTTTACAAAAATATATGCATTATCATTGGAATTTCTGTTCGTCAAATAGATGAATTCAGTATTCATCAACTTAGAAGGGCCATGTACGTGTTACAGTAAGAAAATCGGTCCCTGTGTACACGACATTCACTTTATGGGAGCTCTCCCGATACAGTCCCTATGTTTCGTACATGCGGTACTATACATTTCCAAATATCCCAACACAATTCCAATTCTCCTTCGGAATGGAATTGCTTAGAAAAATTGTCTTTTTCATCTTTCCTACCAGAAAAAAAAACTTATTTTCCCTCCCTCAGCCAACGGTTTCCACTTCCAGTCGTTGTAACTTGTCACGCACTGTCGAGGAGGATGGAGATCGATTTGTCCATTCTCGCCTCATATTCTATGCATCACCGCATGACCTCCTGACTTAAAAAAAATGTCGTTGTTCACCCACATAGTCCTGTTCACCAAATACAGTACAGCGAAAAAACTGAGATAGTAGTAAAGCCCAATGCTTTATCTGTCGATACATCTCTGTCCTACTCCAGTGTTGGTCAACAAGGGTCCTTGTTCATCTACTCCCCACCCTCAAATTCATCGAACGACAATACCAGCAATATCCCCTGCATGGTACTGAAACCATAATGTGCAACGTTTGATTGCATGTCGCTCCTGGGCTTATTTACCAATTTCAAGACTGACTCGCCAAACACAATAGATTCATCTGTATTACTCGTATTATTATCTGTATTAATCTATATTACTCCTATTACTCGTTGCCCCCCTTGTTTATCTTGGTTGGGCATTTCTCTATACTCGAGACACACTGATGTGAATGCAATAGGATTTGACGTTTTCTTTCGCTTTTGGGTGAAAGAAATCACCCCGCCAAGTTTAATAATGACAAAAGTTCGAAATAAAAAGCATTTCCGGTTTGATTCCTTCAAGATTCTTAACGCAATAAGGAGAGCAATAACGAGACCTTCTGGCCACCTTTTGCAGCTCTGATTCCCAGTTTGATACGCCACATTTACGCCACCAAATTCATCAATTTGGCTCGATGCGACAGTGCGACATGGCACATGAAAAGCAACTAACCTTCCGAGAAAGGCGTTGGCTTTGCTTTGCTTCTGTCTTTTCCTTTACGCTCTCAATGCGCTCCTCTTTACGATTCAGAACCTCAGAGTCCTCCTCGGAAAACGTAACAAAAATGCGAAGAGCTATGACACTTGTCCTAAGACACAATGGCCAATAATTCAAATCAGGCTAAAAAAGAATGAAAAAACATGCAGGAGAAAATGAACTAACCAAAGTAAGATCCCCCTCAAAATAGTTTCAGAATGAAGTCCGCTGCGTATCAAACGAAAAAACAAACAAAACCAGAAATTGTAAATGGTAAGTTGACAATACGGAAATAATTCGGGTATTTCGGTTCCATCTTTTCCCGTTTCTTTCCTTCTCGTTGGCACTCGTTCTTTTTTATTCTTCTTTTCTGTCGCTATGGCTTTGTGAGCAGAATCAAAGTGTGCTTTACTGCTCCAACACTCGAACTTAAAACTTTAAAAGGGGAAACGTTAGGGTCTTCAACCCTTTAACTGAGCCACACCTTGTAATTGTCATAGCTGGTTTAGCATTAGTTAACTATGGCAATGCTCTGGATAGTAATTCTTACGTTTCGGAAATTTCCTTATGGCTTATTTGACCCATTCAAACAAACAACCTCGTATACGTTTCTCTTGCTCTCTTTCTTTCGCTGACTCCGCACTTATCTTTTTCCAATCGACTCGCCATATAGGTTTTGAGCAATGTGCATCTTTCCCTACAGTTCGTACCCATTAGTTTTCATTGCCCCACTTTTTAATGTCATAGAAATGTAAAAAGTTGCGAGGGTAACTTACGGCTCGAATGGGGACGTTCAACTTCCAATGTTAACATAACTAACCGGTTGGTCCTCCTCCAGTAAAACTAGTTTCATTTAGCGAATTCATATTTTTAGAATCTCATACTTTTGTTACGTTAATTGCCTTTTTAGTTTTCGAAGTGCTATCATATTATCTAGATAAATTTACAATGAATTTTCTTAACCAATGAGTAATTAAACAAAAGTGAGGTATAAATGCTTTGTAATATGCACACATTATGGAATAAAAACAACTTACTACACGGCAGTAGGCGAAAGCCTAAGTCAGTTCCGGAAGCAAAATAACTAACTACAATAAGATTATAAATAATACTAAATTAAAATAGTAGTAAAAATAAATACACTAACCATAGAAAATATTACTCTTAAAATAATTCTGAGATTTAGAACGATCAGAAATGGAAGGTACAAATAATTAACTTATTCGAGAATTAATATACCATAACTGACTTCTCTAAGCTTCTTATCCTCTCATAGTAGGGATAATTTTTCTTCGCTACACACACTAACACTAAATTGTTTAAGAAAGTGAAGATTACACATTGAAGAGAAAATCAGGTGTGGATCGGGTCAGAATTGATCTTTTTAACACGTTTCTTATTGCCAATATACCTAAATTTCCGCTCCATACTACCGTTCCTCGAAATGAAAAAAAATAGAAAATTTACTTATAACGAGGGCGACTAAAATGTCAATTTGTATTCTTTAAGATTAAGATCAATTGACACGCACTACATATGTTGTACCAGTAATGTCATTCGGTAGGGGAGATCTGTCTCTCGCTTAGTTATAGAATCGTTCTCTGTAGAACTGGCGACAACACCCAAATCATTAACCTAACGGCTTTTGGACTCTTCATACACCAGTTGTCATCTCCGCACAAATATGACAAAACTATATTTGACATTGATATGCTGTTTCCTAGTGTTCTTTCCGGAATATTCTTTCTTAAAAAGTGGTATATTTCGTGAACTGGTTTCTATCATTTGTCTTCCTTTAATTGAAATCTTCTTCTGAACGTGTTACAGTCGAAATAATGCATGCTAAATTGCACCCAAGGTCAAAACTCCCAATGTCTTCACAACGGCATTAAGCGTCTACTTTTCGTGAAAGAAAGAAATACATTAAAAAAGGCAAAAGGGAGAGAATAAACGAAATCCCCCACCACGGAAATCACCACTTTAGTGGCAAGAGGCCGGCATGCGTGGAGTTCCATAAAAATCTCGTATACTGCACATCACACCGGTACTAAACTTTTCCAAAAGAGGAACTTTGAAGTGGTCTTCACGGATAGGTAGTGCTGTGTGGCAAAAGAAAAAATTACATCACGCAACGCAGGTCTCTCTTCCTTAAAACCACTTTAGTAGCAACAATTGTTTGCTTTGGAATAAAAAAAAAATAGTTGACTTCTATTAAACGTAAAGAATTACGCTAAGCTAACAAACTAGGTACAAAGTCTACGAATGAACAGCTACTGTTCAACCTTTCATAAAACAGGCTAAACCAACCCAAATGTGATCGAATCAAAAATTAAATTCAGAACATGTTTGCAATTTTCAAGTTTACAAGTTTGCAATTCAGTAGGATTCAATTTTTTTCATCCAGTCGGGACACTGGGGTGATAGACAAAGTCGCGTAGTTAACAAAAACGAATAGTAAAATTTAGTACTAGGCTTACACTAGGAAAACCTAGTATTGTGCACGAACAGGTAACGGTCGAAGATTAACTGCGTTTTACGCTGCTATTGTACAATTATAATTCCATTATATGTTTATAAAACTACTATTGGCTTAGCTCGTAAAAGCCCTGAATAATCTCTGAATCCTCAGAGAATGCAACATAAAAAAATACTGCTAGCGAAAAAAATCCGTGCCAAAGTTCCTGACATGATCTGGTTACATATTTTCAAACCCCAATTCGTCCCAACCAGGTATAGGATAATATCCTATGGAGAAAGGTTGTCCAGCGTTGCCGTGATTTGCTTTTGACAGTCAGCTGATCTACTCTTCACAGAGTGAATAAGAGTTGCTAGTATCTCTTTTAGTGTTCTTATTATGTTAAGTTATCCTAACCTAACTTATCCTAACCTAACCTAGCTTAACCTTATTTAACCTAACCTAAATTAACCTGACTTAGCCAAACTTAACGTAATCTAAACATTTTTGAACTTCCCCTTCTTTTTCGTAACGATTCCTTTTCAACTTTGCAGCAAGCGGCAATGCTTAAGGCTGGGAGGAATTGGGATTTGAAAATATGTAATTCGGTCGATAAAATCGAAGTTATACTAAACTTGTAATCTATCGAACGTTTATAAATCTTAAGTGATGGTCAACTTTTCTGGAACCTTTCTCCCTCACATCTTCCACGGCCTTGACGTGTTCACGATGACACGACTTTAATGAAACAAAGGTATAAAATCGTAAGTGGATGACTCACTCGGCGTTTACTTGTGAAACATTTCGTCACGTAACTTACCAACTGATTGTTATCTAATCTCAGTTAAGGAGTTTGCTTAAAGTCTGAACAACTTACTTATCACACTGCACATTCAAACACATATTGCGCCATTTCAGTTCTCTTAATGCGTACAATGTGTTATTTATGTACTACAAGCGCAGAACATCTTAAAAACCACCCATTCGTGAGCATTACTCCAAACGCCGACACGGAACGTCAACAGACTCTACAAATGTAATCACTTACGAAAGTTCCTTTGATTACCCGCATAGTTAAGCGTGAATCAGCTAAGAATACGAGATAGTTATAGTTAGCTAAAACAGATCCTTGACATGACGAATCTTGTACTCTTGGAACCATTCCAGGCAAGGAGCCTAATCTTTAAGCAGTTTGGGAATTTTCACTACCCTAGTCTTCGTTTAGAACACTTCTTTTTCATAGTGCGGCAAACCTTCTTCTGAAAACTGTCCTAAAATAAAAAAAACGTAATGGATTTTGAGAAATACGTTCCATAATTAAATAAATCTTATATTATCGAGAAAATTAACTCCCAGGTAAAACCGTACAAATTTAGACTAGTGTTGGGTTTATTCCCCTTTGATAGACACGGGAAATTATTCCTAATGTAATTCATCTTATTTCAAAGTACAATCGTCAGTTCCGCACAGCAACTTTTGTCAAGCACTTAATTCCCTATTGCATAAGTGACTGGTAACCTTGAGGCTTTCTTTCGAAGAGAAGAGATTTCTAGCTTTTCCAAAACGTTAACGGAAATGAGCAATCTCCTGTCCCCTTTTTCAGCACTATGCTGTCCACTCGTTACACTGTCGGCTTCATTATTCATTTAATTACATGCTTGGTGAATTCCAGATTGTCCTATTTGCTAATCTCATCAACGCTTAGCTTGCTATCCTTTTCTTTCTCCTCTTACATTTAAAAGCCTATTTAGGAAAACGCTCGAGTCCTGTGGTGGTCAAATGAATCAAACGCAACGAAACGTTGTGTATACTTTTTGCATTGCCACTTTCGCTTTTCACGGAGATCAGGAGAGGAAGTGGGTATTTCTATAAGATTTCACCTTCGACAACCGGAAAGGGAATCCCCTTCCCCTACCAGCATTTTTTTAAATACAAAAAAACCTGACCGCTTGCTAACATAACGGATAAGGAACATAACAATTTCCTGATTAGAGATACGAACACTTGGCATATTTGCTACACTGCCATTTTAGAAAGGATTACATTTGCATAAAACAGCAATCTGTAAAAAAGGTCGATTTTATTCTCTTTTCCGTAGAGTACGCTGAGCGTAACATACTGGTCATGAACAGGTCGACGACTCTAAAAAGAATTCTACAGTGCAACAATGCGTATGGGGTTACGAAATCCGTAGACTAGAACGTTCCCCTTCTCCGCTTCGATGTTACGAATGCGACGGCTTTCCAGGTGTACATGCTTAAAGAAGTAATTACTTCCACGAACAATAATAAGAGGAACACTAGCAAGTTCACCCAGAACCTATTTTTTTCTCAATGCCATTTATACATTCAGTATACACAAAAATAGTGACGTACTTACGCGTTCTTGAGGCACTGAGTAGCCTACTCAAAAACCCTGCAATTTAACAGTCGCTCACTAATTCACTTTTTCTTGACCTTATAACCTTATTCTCTTCCAAAGACCGTTTCTTCTACCTTTTAGCGAGCAAACGTCTCCTCTGTGTTTATCTTTGACCTTCCAAGAAGTCAAAGAAGGCAACTTGGGATCTACTCGACAACGATACGTCTTCAAACACTCATGAAAGTGGTCAACTTCCTACCAATTTCTGACATGACTTTTAAATACAACTCTTGGCTCACTTACACCCAACCGACAAGGGGTATCAAATTTCCGTCAACAAATTTCCGTCCTAATTAGCGCTCTACAAAGTACCCACGGAAAACCCATACAAACTGAATCTTTTAATTTTAGGATTAAGAAACTTACAGAAGAAAAGTAGCCTACCTTTTTTTCTACGCAGACATAAGTGAGTTTAAGTTATGAGCTTCTAAGTGAAGCCAAACCGGGGGAACAAAAATAAGGGAAAAGCGTCAGCGGAAATGACGAAGGCTAAAAATCTGTCGACTGGTAACGTTGTCGTCCAAATGTCACCTTTTTAGAACCTATATGAGAATGGATGGACGGAGAAGAAGGGATTCTGCAAAGGATCAGTTGGGGGAATAGCAAAGCTTTTTACCTTCTCCTCTTTTTTCATCGCTTGGTTTGCAAGCTGGTTTCTAAACCGACAAGCTTTTCAGGGCCCTTTGTCAGGTTTAACACACATACGTTTTCCGAGACGTGCTAATGAGTCCAGATTTGACTTTTGTCCCCAATACACAGCAACCACGAAAATGAACTAGGAATTAAGCTACAATTCCCCCCTCATCCCATCCCCGCCGCTTTTCGTGGCTGCATGAAGGTATCAGCTTTTCTTATCGCTGCCACAATCATTCATAACGTAATCAGAGGATGAAGACCAGCAAGCTGTTGGTAATATGCTCTCTTTTTATTACGTATTGCTTTTTTATTATTGTCAGGGAGCTAAAGGAACCCGTCAACCCATCGCTTCTGTCAATGAATAATAAATGATCATGCAAGGGTGGGGCATTATTGGACTTGATTGCTATACCAGTCAAAAAACATTGGCGCTGTCTTCTACGCATTACGCAATGTAACCTCCAAAACGTAATCAACTACGCTTTCTTTGCTTGCACTAGAACTGAATTAACTACCTTTTAAGTCACTACAAAAAGCAAATTTTAAATTAAGAAACGCATCTTGTGACTTCCAAAAAGCTTATAGTGCGCCAGGTTGGTAAAATGTTTTCTAAATCGTTACTACTAAAACAGTTTTCTGGTTCTCAATGCATTTTTTCCCGCATTTTCCTACACATGACTATTTGACACTATGCAACTTGTGTCACTAATTCAATAAATTCGAAGTAAATATTTGGGAACAGTAAATTGCATACACTTAAGAATAATACTGTCATAAATTTATCAAAACAGCACTGGTTATGCTAACAACATTATGGATAAGATTCGTCACTGATGTGTAATTTATCTCTTCACGTTAGGTACGAAAGCAAAGTTTAGATTGTTTTGCATACGGAACAGAAGACACTGCCAAGTTATGCAACACGAAACAGACCCGTATGACCAAGAAATTATTACTTTCCGGGTTCCACTTCCAAGCGCTAGAGCAACTTATTCGTATGTTTGTTTTTATATGAGGACAAGTTACGGACGAATCCTGTCTACTTTTATGGATTAGCTTCTCTAGTTATGCTTTGAGGTTGCGGACATATAATCTTCGCCAAAAGCATTTCTGAGTAGCGTAACCTACGTGACTGCCTGTCGCCATTTTAAACGATATTTTTGCTTGTGCCAATCATTATTCGTTAAGGTGCGTGCTGTAAATCTAGTAAAGTTACATAATATAGTATTAACTCGTAACGTAGACGTTACGAGTTAATACTACATTACATTTGCTCCACTGTAACGTTTCTTAGACTCTTCTTGCGTGAAAAATCTATCTTGACACTGAAGCATTCTAAGTTTTGAGTAGTAAAAAAAACAGATAAGACAAACTCATTCAAATCCAAAAAAAATATTATACAGGGCTGCAAAGTACACGGTGAGCCATCGGGGGACTCATACAAATATGCCAATACTTCAGAAATCATCTCGCAAATTCGTTCAGTTACAACGTGCTAGCCTAACTCAAGGCTTCAAAACTACAGTATCCGGATCCTTTTGCCAAGATTGTCGCGATATTTCAAACCCTTAAGGCCCCGGTATACAATAAACCCCTTATGGGCGAATAACATGGGAAGATTGCAGACACCATAATTTTAAAACAGTCAAAATGTCAAAGATATTGTTTCGATAGTAAAGTTGCTATTAGTGATGACTAGTACACAACATCGAGTTTTTGTGAAAAAGGGAGTTTGATAATTTGTAAACTTTGACTGAATGTGTGCTACTTTCTTTTTATACAGAAAAATGGTAATCGGGCAATGTAGTGCACTAGCTCTGATTTTTTAAAGTTTTATGATAAAGATAAGAAAGAGATCTGTTTGGTAGTTTTTGTGATATTGTGTATGAAATTTCAAGGTTTTGTTTGATTTTATTATGCTTCACCGCTATCCAGAGTTTCTGTTTGACTTCGTATTGCTTATGTTATAAGTCACTTGAGCAGACCTACCTTCTAAGAATAAAAGCGTGTCCCTATCTTTTATTTTTTAAAAATTTCGGAAGTTGTGTATACCGGGGCCTTAAGCTTGCAATGAAGTGCAACGTCTTAGACACATCAGACGACAAGCAGTGCACAACAAATCACACACCACAATTCTGGATGAGCCCTTCATTCCTAGATAATCAACGGAAAATATGGTCTCATAAATGGCAATACGCAGCCGTTTACTACGTCATTGTTGGAGACGAAAAGCAGCACATATGGGTTTCTATTTCGATAAGGTCTAACAACTGCATCATAACGGTAACGTTTTGAGTGTAAGCGCTGAAATTTCTTAGCTGCAAATCACAAAGAAATGCGAAATTATTTTCCTATCTTCGGAAGTTTATCTGCCATCACTCTCTGCAGTCACGTTAAGCTTCTGTGTAGTAGTGATTTATACACAGCGAGCAAAAAAAAAATGTCCGTCGGTGCAGCTACTGGTAAGTGACGTCTTTTTTTCTTTCTTCCCTTTTCTTCCCTGCGCCTCAAACTCCTGTGCCTTGTTTCACATTATGTAATGTTAGGTTCCAGCCATGCCATCGAAGGATTCCCAAGTGGGCTGTGGCGGAACAATGGCCATTTCATAGATGGAGTTTGCTTTCCCGACAGTGATGTGACGGTGTCCTGGCTGAAGTATGTCGAAGTATAGTAGGATTTCAATTAGCTCACTTGTAGATGCCTTTTTATTGAACTTCCACTCGATGTTTCCTGGCAAGTCGAGTAGGAGAGAACAAAACCGAACAATTCTACGGTTCAGAACATAGGACCACCCAAGGAACTTGTCTGTTCTTCAACTGCAAGCTCTAAGTACGAACGTACCAGGTCAGAAAAAGAGAAAAGTCTCATCTTGCGTGCTCTATTCTTCAATTCAGATTCCAACACTCCTTAGTCGGACAGTTTGTAGCTTCCCGAATGAGAGAAGTTGAGTAATTTTGACTGTTCCCTGAATCTTACGATGGCATAGATCCTACACTAATAACGTTTTCCTTTTTCATCATCATTGTCTGGATAATAGCACGTTACACCTGTACGTGAAAGAAAAAGAGGAATCTGTTGCTTAAAATTGCCTGGAGCTAAAGATGGTAAGCGAAAGGAACGGAGAAGGACATAAACGTCACATCCATTAGCATATGTCGTGTCTTACGGGAAATTTTCCCCAAGTTTCATTTTACCTGGCAAAGAATCCTGACTGAAGACAGAATATTCTCAAAAAGGGGAACGCGAAACAAAAAAATACGATAGTCCTGAGCGAAGGTGTCTGAATTAGAGGGTTCTTTCTCTGGCTAGCCCAGTGCTAGTGTGTTTAAAGGGATATACATGCTTATGACAGGGGACAGACACATGGGGGACTTGTATATACGTCCAAAATTATTCTCTTTTAGGCACTTGAAATGGGAAAAAATGGAGAGGGGACTGCAGTAAAGCGTGTCCGGCAAACGAAGCGGACCATATCTACCATCCCGTGCTATTTCATGGCAACGGCGTCACGTGAGATAAGTCACTTCCGCTGCGACTGAAATCACAGCGGAAATGGAGGCTTTGTTGCCGTGCTACGCCGTGTTGACCTGACTGGCAAAACAGGTACATTATTATTACTCTCCCCCTTCTTCTGTTTAACAGTGGGACCTGTGCCCGAACTAGCCGTCACCTCCTTCACGGCATGACCTCTGCAACAAATTATTCGCTAGTCATCCCCCAACATACCCAAAGCCAAAGAAAAAACCCCGATTAGTTATTCCGTTGCAGAGCGTTCGTGAAATAAGGTTAGGCATGATTTGCTGACTAGGATCAAAAGTGGACTGAAGAAAGATCTGCTTCCAAATAAAATAAAGAAAAGTACTGGAGGTCGAACAGGCTCAACTTATGGCTCAAGCATTCTTAATTTTATTAAACGTAAGGCGTATAGTTGTACTGAACGTTGTAGGAAGGGTACGTTGTAGAACTAACATCGTATACACAGATTTGGACGACATAGGACTTTATTTCGTATTATATTTTGTTTGTAGATTTATTGCAATTATCTGTACAGAGTTTAGACTTGAATTTGCATGCTAATCGTCATTGGCATGCAAAGTTACTTCACACAACCATTGGGTGCTGACAACTCAGACGCTATGCCCATTAGCTTTGGACTCGGGTCATTAAGGCAACGGCGTCCAACACTTACATAAAGTTTTTGAGCTTGTTCTCGTTAACGTACGCCACTCGTTATACCTTTTTTCTCAAACAGCCAGAAAAAAAGAGAAAACTTTTTGTGAAAGAATTTCTAAACACAACAATGTTAACTAATAAAGAGAAGGAAACGTGGAAAAGTCAACACATTGCCAAAGAATGAAAGACACGACGTCTATCGCCAAAAATCCCAGTCAGGAACGCGGAGGGGAAAAGAGAAAAATATGCGTAAACAAATGTGCGCTATGGTCATTTCCTCTGTCAAGGTAAAGTGTTGTTTGCCTTAATGAACCATGACAAAAAACCGGGATGATAAACAACATCACATTTATCTTTAACACTCTTTTTGTATGTACACGGAGAGTTTCCCTTCCGCCGGTAATATCTTACAAATCCTGGCGGTTTTTCCCTTCACTCAAATTCTGATTCATTTTCTTGCACTTTCGAGCTTCTCACGTATGAAGCGGCCCCAAGTGGGCCCATTCGCCCTAAAGTAAGCTTTCAAGCGGGTGTTTGGCTTGCTTGTCCCCCCTTCTGCCGTAGCTGGAACATTGGTCAAACGTTTATGTGACGCTTCATGTGCAAGGCCAAATGGTCCGAACGCGAAAAGGCTCGTTCGCACAAGCGACAATGGAAAGGTCGATCGCCGGTGTGTTTGCGGTAGTGTCGGGTCAGTTCATCGGACCTCGCGAATTTCCATCCGCAGCCTTTCCAGGAACACTGGTACGGTTTTTCACCGGTATGGGTCCGCAGATGCGCCTTGAGATGCGACGACTTGGTGTACGTTTTCACGCATCCGGCAAAAGAACACGTGTGGGTCGTGACTTTCTTCCGACCCCATCGTCGCCGTCCTCTTTTCACCTTAACAGGCGTTTCAGGTGGGAATCCAGGACTGGAACCGTTTACCCCGATTCCAATCCCGCAACCCAGACTACTCTGACTTAACAAATGGGGGTCCCCGTTGGCATTGTGACTGGGTATCGCAGTGCCACAGCCACGCAGGGCAAACAAACTGCCATTAGCGGGACCAAATATTCGGCCGTTGCTAGGGTACGCTGCCGCTTGACCGGCGAATCGCGGCTGCGGCGGCCCGTGTTGCTGCTGCTGCTGAATGGGGTGACTGTAGCCGTGATTGGGATAGCCCGCAGTAGCGTTATGGTGAGCATGCAGCGGGAGCTGTGCTTGAGGGTTGCTCACCGGATGCAAAAAGCTGTTGCTACTGTTGCTGTGGTGGAGATTAGGCGCGGATGAAGCGTTCGCAGAAGCGTCAATGGAATGGCTGTAGAAAGTATTGCCTGTTGCATCTCGGATTATCCCGTTATAGAGGAAGTGATCTCCTCGTGATGGGTGGAGTCCGCTCATGCCAACACCGTCGCCACCGCTGCGGCCTTCGGTTAGGGAAGTAGGACTGGGTTCGCTGGAATACCCATTTGGGACATTGTAGCGCGGCTGGGGCTCGTACGCGCTGTACGACTGGAGACTACCGTAAGGATGGTACGCGGAGGCTATCGCTTCCACGGGTTCTTGCTTGATGTCGATGGAAGTAGAGCCACCCGGAGACGTACAGGAGGCACCGGAGGAACCTGGCGTCTCGGCGGCGGGGTGGTAGGCGTACGACGCTTGGTCAAAGTCGTTGGCAAAGCTGAAACTCCGTGAAGGATCGGCTGGCCGGAGGGCCGGTGGGCGATGGACAGCGTGATGGTAGCTCGCGTTGTTGTGGTTGGCGGTCGTGGCGCTTAATGGTACGTTTCCGTTGGAGGCAGGTACTTCTTCCAAGAGGACGCTTTCGATGTCCTGCCACATCTAAAAGAGTAACAAATAACAAAAGGGAAATGAAAACGAAACCGACGTAGCACAGTTGAAAAATGGACGTTGGCTCGTGGAGCGTAACTTATGATATTTAATACACCTCGCCAGATTTGATATAATAGCCACCGATACGGATCTTTCTCCCCCCCCCCCCCCACACTTGCCCTTCACTGGCGACCGTTAACTACCCTGAACCTGATCGTACACAGACAAAACAAATGGTTTTGCTTTCAGGATTGCCACCTTTCCTCATAAGTTACGCTATGGCGCCCACCGAAACGAATCTTTTTTGTCTGTCTCGAGCTCTGAGCGTAGGAATATGGGTAAAAGTCATATTACAGTCATTTCTTCGTATTTTGCGTGGGCCATCATCCCATTTCCTGCAAGAAAAAGGAGAAAAAAAAATTCTGGCGCGTGCCTAGCCACGCGATGGTATCGGCGGACACACGCTGCTCCGTGTCTTGGTCACACCAACGTGAACATCGTGAGAAGTGGATGTCTCACGCTCTTCTGGACACCTCCATGAATCTTAGGCCAGCGGATTACAGCACTACACTTCTCGGCATAGCCACTGCAATGCTCGAGTGTGGTAAATTCTGTAATGTAGAAAGTGTGAAATAAAGGCTCCCACAGAAGAAAACCAAAGTGGAAGGTGCCTTTACAAACAGAACTTCTTCTCTTTCACCCTTTTTTTTAAATTGTCGTTTTGCTCCTCTCCTGCTCGAACTCTTGGCTCTTTGCCCAAGCATCTAGAACAGCCAAGTCGATGGGCTTGGGTTCTACACAAGTCGAGGAAAGCCACAGTAGACACCAGCAGACCGATCTCTTCCTTCTTTTTGAGGAGGGATACCCGAAAAGTAAACTAGTTAATGGTTCCAGTTCCTTTTGTACAACAGGTGAACTGGCTCTCAAGTCCCCGTTCTTTTCCCTGTCACTATTTCCATAGCGTTCAATATATAAAACGGGGGGAAGCTATTGCCCCTGTCAAGGGCAACCGCACATGCAATCCCGCGGCGTAATGCTCCAGCGCAGAATTCCATTAGTTCGCTCTGCTTCCGAGATTACAGGCCACAATTCTAGTCCAATGTTTTTCCTCCCCATGCTCCAAAGTGCGAGGAACTGTATTTTGCCGAAAAAGAATCCTCAAAGGCGCCACACCAGTACCAATAACAAATGAATCGTATTTTACGTATCGCTGGGGAACAATTGCAAGGAGCCATAAAGTAAGCGCGTTGTGCCATAAAGAGTACGGGCAAAATCAAGATTACACCATGAGTTGTATAGTTCTAAAAGCCGACTTTATAGCAGCTATACATATGTGATACGGCGCCTTCCTATTCTAGACCAGTTAGCTACATACGAGAAGGAGAATTACGGACTGAGAACCACTAAACAAGCAGAAGAAAGAAAAAGGGAAGAGAGAGAGGGAGAGACGGAGCACCTATATAAAAAAGGGTACGTATCAAGATAAGCCACAGCTCGGTATCATGGGTCATCAATTAGCCATCGTCCATTCGCGCACCAAAACTTGAGCTAACGCTCTCTTTGTTACTGCTAATCTCCTGATCAAACGACACAACTCCTGACATCGAAAGCTTCACCAGCATAGAATTTCCGTAACGCTGGTTAGGTGCAAGAATTCCCGAACTCTTTTCCCCACCTGTATCTTTTAGGATTAATAAAGTTAAAGAAACCCGATAACATAACAAGCGTTTGCATTGGAGAAGACATTATCGTCAAGGCATGAAAACGAGATTTATTAATGGATGGCCCAGCGAGGAGAAAACAGTAACGAAAAACGCATGAAAAGAAGTGATCATAAAGTAATCTTTTTACGGGGGACGTTTTGTTTGGTCGCAGCATATCATACGTGAAAGGTCATAAGGAATAAGCTGTTCATAATTTATGTCCTGACTTGCTATCTTTCACAAAGAAGGGAGGAAAAGGGGAGGAAGGACGCTTACTGTGTGCAATGTGAGGGGTAGCAATCGCCCGTATTTTTTGTATAAATGAGAAATTAAAAATGGATGAAACCTGAGTAATGAAATCGCTTGCAACAACCACTGTTGACGTAAGAAAATAAATAAGATACTTTTATATCGACCACAATATGACGACAATGGTTTTGGTCTCGTTATTTGGCCTGATTTCGTTCTCCTTGGTTTCCGCACCCATAATTCTTGCATTTTAGTCAAACCAAAGAATTTACAAATTAAAGCCTAGTGGAAAGAAAACTTACTTCTGTAAAATCTGCCATGTTCCCCGAGCGAGGGTATAACCCGAACCCGGCTCCGGAAGAACCTACCGGGACTATGACAGCCGTCGCCACAGACATGGAACGTGTGTCCGTTGAAAATGAACCGTCAAGGAATTTCTTAATTCATCAAGTGGACCCAGAATATATGCGAAATCCAGACACTTGGAAAATTTCTAATAGCGACTACACAGTCCCCAAACTAATGCAACACTTCGCACTGATTTTCACGGAATGTTGCATAACAAAATTCCCAAAGTTTTGAAGTGCAACAGCTTTTGCTTTTTAAGCGCGTCGCCCAGTATTGAAACTGTCCACAGATTTTACACTAGGAAGGCATGAAACCCGAACGTTTTATTTATTTGTGTGGCCAAATATTGGATTGATTGCACGTGAAGTCTGTTTGTAGCGATGGAATACAGGTTTTGCTACGCACTTCGGGAAATGGGCTTCTTTTATCGAGAAATCCTTAAAGCAAATGAGTTGAAGGATTTAGGAATGGGACAAAATCGCGGTAAGCTTCCTCTACGAGCAGCAGGCCAGCTATATCTGCCACGTGAATCCCATGTAAGAGACGTGTTCTCGTGCCACGACTCTTGCGACCCAGAGGTGCAGCACACAACACACAAGGTGCTAGAGGGGGCTGAGCTTGATGGCTCGGTAAGGTAGGGACTTGTTACCTGGATGATGTCAACCAACGCCAATCGGGAGAGCGGGAGTATAAAGGTGCGCCAAGACGCCCTTTCCCCCTTTTTGGCGTCTCTTTTGCTTTCCATCCGTTAATAAGGCCACCTTTCCTCCCTTTCGTGGACGCTTGAAGCAGTTATAGGGAGTGCAGTATTGTATGTCCACTATGTAGGGCATCCGATCAATTGTCTCCTGGGCTCTTTAAGATTAATATTCCATAATTGGGTTGCCACTACGCTCTTGATGAATGGCGATGCTCAAGAACCGCCAATGCGAAATTGCATTCATCAGTAAGCAACGCCAAGTTCCGTGTCCCTTTTCTCCAGGGGCGTGTACGAATGGACACGCTGAAACACAACTCTGGATGAAAACAGAGCGTGGATTTCACGCAAAAGTAGATGGCAGGTGCCAGAGGAATGGCGTAAATCAAGGTTACTGGGGAGAATTCCAATTTCCCTTCTCTACCCAAATCCTCGAAAAAAAAGAAGTCTTAATAATTGAAAAATATAAATAAAAAATAAAACTCTCTGGGTTGGCAAGGTTGTTTTGGTAAAATGAAGTGGACACAGCAAGTGATTAAAATGTTTACCTCTAGCTCAGGTGTTGCAGATGAGTTGGTGGCTATAATTGAAGGGTTTCGTTCCCGTGCGAGAAAAAAATTAGCGTCAAATGTTGCAAGCTTGTTGTGGGGGGTATAGTAGATATATGTCCATCAACAATGACTTCATTTCAATGCAACTTGCTCTATAGCGCACTCTGTCCGCCTCGTTTCATTAATATTCCATCAAGATCTGGACAGGTTGGATAGGTATATAGAAAAGTGGAAGCCCTCTCGAGTCAACTCGTGCTCCACTACGCTTAACAAGAACCTTTATAGAAGCTATCAAAATAAAGGAATAAAGTTGAAACTGGACGATGGTGGCAGAATGAAAGGGGGAGGGGAGGGGACTACAAGGAAAAAAAAGGGGAATCGAGCAGTCATCATAACCCAGCGGGAGCATACATTACACGTACAGCTGACCCACCAAATATGATAGGGTTCTATATTCTAATTCTACATTCTAATCTATTGCGTATGCTAAGTATTTTTGGGGGGTTTACAAAACGTAACATGTCTCTCTTCTCGTGTACGTTCTTTTCACGTCTGAATTGTGTGTGTGTGTTTTCTCGAGTGCCTCCTGGATGTTTTGTGGTTATGGTAGCCATTTGAATTGCAAGAAAGGGGGGGACTAGACCAACAGCGTCTAACGCTGGGGCTGTTAGCATCATGTATGTGTGAGTCCATGGGGATATCTATGGAACCAACAGCGAACGGAGCGAGCCCGTCAATTATAAGCGATTTTGATGAGCACCTCACAGCATTGTTAACAACGTTTTCTCAACTGTTTATACGTAGCTGTACAACAGGCTCTTATTGCCCTTCTCCGTTCGTTAGTTTCCCCATGTTCTGTTGTCGAAGGAAAGCTTCCTTGTGCCCTTTTTTATTTCTTTGGGGGTAATATAGTATTCATTAAAAGGGTGTCGGGGCGTTTTTAATATTTCATCCATTGCGTAGTATTTGCATAGATACAGTTCCCCAGCCATTAAATTCTTTTACATATCCTGGTACAATAGAACTTTTTAGCGAAAATATTATACAGATCACCGAGTTGGGACCCGACATGGACGGGTTTAATGACACTCACAGAGCCGTAGGAAGAAAGAACCCTGAACAGATTTGCATGGCGGAAAGTTAAGTTAGCAAAAAGAGTCCAGACTTACGGGGACTAATCTACATTAACCATAGGGGACGATGACAAGTAGACGATGATGAATGAGGTGCTGGACAAGAAGTTAATTTAGATCAAATCTCCGATGTTCTTCCTTCAATGACCTCTCCACTTTAACGCTGTCCGTGCAAAATTGGTATACCGTTCCCCCCACCCCCAACCCAATCTTGACGGGTGGGCTGCTTCTGAACTCGCTTATGGCACTTCATCCCTTAACCTCGCCATCGAGGATTTTTGGCATGCCAGCTTACAATCAGGAATTGAAAGAAAATTACATGTGCCTAGCAGCCAGACCTCGAGCTCTGTTGCAACTTAGTCAAGTACCGTGAACCCATCCACCAGCCCCCCAAAAAAAGAAACTTGGGGAAAATGTCGAGAAAATGACGTAACGAGAACAAAACGAAATGAAACACAAAGATAATATAAATATAATGAAGTAATTGATAATAAGTATAAAGATGCACGTTGACGACCAGAATTTATGCCTGTGAAGGTTTTGTCCAAATCCTCCAGTGAATATTTCATTTGTCTTCCCAGAGAAGAGGGTGGAAAAATTGCCGGTAGTGGGAAAAATTGCGGAAGAGTGAAGAAGCCTCTAATGACTTCGGTAGGGTTGAAAACAAGCGGTTCGCGTATTGAGACCTCACACGTCAAGGCAGATGAGACTGAAAAAGGATTTTATATACACGACGAAGATGATGCCCCCCTTTTTCTTTCTTCTCAAATGCCGGTAGAAAGCTGTACGCATCGACGATAGGCCTAGCCAAAGTTGTTGGCAGTAAAGGTGTACTAACGGTTGAGGCGAGTCAAGTGTGTGGTATATGGCTTCAGCGTGGGAAGGCGCCTTTCGGGTGTTTTGGGGGTTTTGTGTGTACATTTCCCTCAGTAGGGGTCAAATGCGCGTTACCTACGTTTGGACTTGACACGGCTATTAACGCCATTAGAGTCTGCGTGCTGCCCCGAAGAACCGCGCAAAAAGCACTCGGGGGAGAGAAATTAAAAACCTTGGACGGTGCACAGGAAACGCCCCGTTTAGCAAGAGTTCACTTTCAATTTGACTGTTCCACAATCTACCGAACTTCATATACCCCGTCTAAACTTCTTTAACCGCTTCTAAAAAGTACCTAAGAATTATCCAGTGAAAAGTGATTTACTATATTACCCTATATTGTACTATATTACCCGAGAAAAATACACAAATCATCCGTTTGCGTTGTTCAAAACAAAATATGAACAGAAAGCTTTCCTTGTTTTCGTTTATTCGTCGGATTTCTTTGCGAGTAGTAAAGATGATTCTTTTCCTTGCCGAAAATTGCTTTCATTCCGAAAGGAATTCCGTGGCTGGCCTTTAGGCCCAAGCGAAAATTCCAACGAAAGGAAACAGAATCCAAACGTTCTACCCCGCCAAACGCCGGTTTAGTAGGGTCATAAAAAGCATGAAATAAAAATGGTGTCCCGTAAATTAGGTTTGTTGGTTAATTAAAGGGTCAAGCCGCTCAGGTGTGCAAACTGATTCGTTACGCTGGTCAAAAAGCGACCCATACGCAAGCTAAGTGGAAAAGCTACAGGGGAACATCTCTCTTTGTGCGGGGCATGAAAACTGTGTGAACAGAAGTTTGTGCACTTCTCAAAGCATCTAAGCCGAGAGCTTTCCATCATTTTTTTAGCTGTCCTTATATTCCCAAAGATTGGGAAGAAGGATAGTGAAGTAAACCCTGTCATTAACATGCCAACATCAAGGATCTTTTCGTAAACACTAGTAGAGCTCACTATCCAACCATCCTAATCAATGATGGTATGGAGGATAAAACCTCGGTGTGCCAACCAAATCAGTCGAGGAATTGTAACCATTTTCCTCCAGCACCTATGGATTTGTTTTCCTTAGCGAAGTCCTTAAACATAAACATTTTCCTCCAATTGCCGGAAGGGAAAAAAGTAGAGTGCTACGGAGGGCCCACGAACAGTGATGAAAATGATTAGTCAAGCTGCGAAAGCACCTTTGGGAAGTCTAAGGTATGCACCCCCATTTACTCGTTTACACGTTTGCAGACAGAAGTAACGCATGGCGACCTTTGCAGCCACGGAGAAGCACGGAATGCCTCCAAACTACTTATCAGCACCATCTGGCAATCACATGAGTTATGCCAGACCTTCTGCTCTTGGCAGATCATATGTATATGCGCGTACGTTTGCTCAGCGAAAGATGAAGACGAGGACTGTGTTGCTGCCGCCAGATACTCAACTCGCTAACTACTTTAACTCATGTAAACTTTTTGTACAAACCTCCGAAGCTTCGTTCTCCATGAGCTTTTTAGCATCGAGCGACTTCTATACGCCGCTCTATGTAAACGCGGCAGATTGTGCTTCATCAGACTGGAAGACAACGTATTGCCAACTGTTCTGCATATTCATAAATGCAAGTCCAAGTCCAGGATCGAGTTTCACACTCAGCAAACTAAGCTATTCCTTAGCTTCGTGCATTCAAATCTCTCGCGTACAGGTGCTGGAAATCTATGCCTTGAAAATGCAAACTCTATAAACACATAGAAGTTTATGTCAAAATAAAACGTTCAGCGAGCGTCTGCATGTAGGCTTGTTGCACGAACTAAGCATATGCACCAAACGATGCTGGTGAATCAAGATAGTACACAAAGTAAAGGTCGTGAATCAAGATGAGCAGAAAGTTCGCGATCATGTGATGCAGACTTGAATGCAACAAGTGAGAGAACAAGGAAATACTGCTTTGAGTAAGTAGAAGCTCAGCAGATGAGGAGATTAAGACAAGAGTCATTAAGAATCTGAAGGTTTGAGATGGTCTAACTAGAAAGATGTCGTAAGAGTCTCGTAAGTGATGGTTCAGATGTACAGAGATACCTCCCTACCAGCAATAAAAAATGGGTTGTAATTTGTGTGGCTATTTGAGTAGAGGTCGTTATTCAGATTTTTATGGCGGATCCAATTTCTTCACCAGCCTGAGGTAAAAGGATTGTGTGTAGGTTGCTTATGGGCTTGAACCATGCCAAAACCCCTGTTCGAAAAGGTGGAAGTGAAAGAGTCCAGGAAAAAAAACACTATGAAAGGAGATGGCACAACGAAGGAGTGAATCCGCATGAATGAAATCGGTTTCCATGGAGCCGTTGTTTTGACAAACGACTCACGCTTCTCTCAAGTGGCTCACGAAGAGAGCCAACCGAGTGCCAATGACAGCTCGTGTATAACTCTGTCTTGGGTGGGTCAGATAAGGAGGCTGTTTCTCTCCTCGAGATGCAAGCTCTGATAACTCCGGCTCGTGTCAAGCAGCAAGGCCCCCAAAAACTTATCATCTCTTCCCAGCGACTTGAGCGATGAAGAATAGGTGCTCCAACAAGCTGAGCTATGCCTTTTCGGTTGTGCCGTCGTTCATGGAGCTCCAGGGGCTAAAAGATGGGAAAGATACGTTTTTATAAAACCATATCTCCAATACCCTAGAAACACTCCCGAAAAACGGCAGCGCACGCACGGAAGGCCCCGTTCCCATTCGGATGCTTGCAACTCCCCCTAAAAACAAAAGACAGGTGAGAGAGGTGCTGAAAAGATACACAGACAAACCGTTCCCAAACCTGTCTTAAATGCTCCGAAGGACTTTCAAGGCTCCTCAAGTCAATATGGTTCCTTCCAAAGCTGTCGAACCCAAAGCTATTTTCTTTTTCTTCGAGTGGAAATGATGCACGAGGAAGGTAGGACCACTCAGATCTGTATCTCTGCGAGCATAACCATCACCAAAGGATTAGGCGCTGACACCACATACCATAACTCGCCCTTTTTGACATCTTCACTGGCTCATAGCACGCGCTCTTGCCAGTTATAGCTCCACAATACATAAGAAAGAACGCCCAATTAGTCAACAATTCTTGCTTTGTTGGATTCCGGTGTTCTGGGACAAAAAAAAAGGAATAGGGAAGAAGCTATCCAATTTCTCAAAAAACCGTTTCAACTAACGGACTTGGTATAAGGAAAAGAAATCAGAAAAGTATTGACCACAAAAGGCTCCCAAAAGTCTTTTTCGAGGCCTTCTAATTAGTGCAGAACCCATAAGGGCTCTTGCACTTTTGCGTGCGAATCGCTCATAAACAATACTGAAATATAACACGGTGCAAAGCACTTCGAGGCGTTTTTCTCGTTCTGCGTCCGTTTGGGTTTTTATGAGACACATATCAACTACACACGTTTTTTCTGCCCCCTCTCCCGAAAAGTTTGACCATGTTAAAGAATTCCTTGAGAGGTGTTAATCACGAAACTTAAGAGAAGTTTTAAAAGCAGCGGTGAGATACTTCTCCCTGTCAAAAATGGTGTGCCCAAAGCAGAGCGGGGATATTGTAGCGGTTGTATGACTTGTTATGAATGATCGTCAATATATATGTATGGCACCTTCACTTTTTGGTGTGGTGGTTGGCACCGAAGCTTTCGCTTACATAGAGGTACATTAGTAATAAAGCTATCACAAGTAACTGACAGGAAGGCGTGTTGAAGAAAATCAGAGGCTTGGCTCGCAAACCGCCTTCTCGGAGATGAAACTATTGACGAGAAGTCTTCCTCCACAGTTAATGACAAACTTTAGCCTCTATGCAAATGAGATAAGCTCTGGGAGATATGCACAAACTTTTTACCGTTCAATTGTTTTCTTTTCACTGCGTCCTTTTGTTGGCCCTACCACTCCTCGTAGCCTTCTTTTTTTGTTTCAAGGACTTCCAGTAAGAGGAAGACCCAGAAACGCATTAACGGGGATGATACCACCACGTCAGTCTGATTAATTGCAAATAATTTTCCCTTAGTTGTTTCCCAAACTCCTTTGGATGTTGCGTACACGTATGCTCCGCGCGTGCCAGTCACCTACGAAGGCGGATTTTTTCCCTAATTACCACCAGTTCCAGTCCACAAAAGGCAAAGTGTGTTCTTTAATGCATAGCGCTCACAGAGATAGCTCGTGTTAAAGAAATGAGTCAAGCCAGAACGAGAGATTGTTAATTTGTATGTCTTTTCATACACTCATAATGGCTGTCCGAAGCGGGGGGAGCGACAAGCTAGCCGAAATAAAGTGAAGTCTAAAGAAAAAGACTTGGACTCAAATCCGGAGCTTCCTTATAAGTCTCGAATTTCTCTTGTTGTGTTGGGAACCCAAGCGCGATACACTTGCAACTTGGGCGAAGTGGATATGTGAGCACTATATACCTGACAGGTAAAAACGTTTGGTTCCTTCGGTCTTTTTGTCGATGAGCTCATCGCTCGGTTCTGGGCTCTCTTCTGGCACATATTCGAGCTCATCAGACTGCCCAGCATGCCCAAAAGCTTTTTGATTCGGGAGTACGAGACACGGATTTTGCCACTTGCCGTGGCGCTGGCCGCAAAGGGAAACCCACTTATGCATCAAAAACCGTACTCCACCCTGGTCTTACGCACAGAGACGCATCAGCATGCACGCAATTTACGTGCCTCAACCAAAAACTTCTTTGCGTCAGCACCCCCTTGCATACAAACGTTCCCTTTGGAGGAGTCAGAAAAAGAAAATGAGTGGGAGAAGACGAAAATGATAGGTTCAAAGCCAAGGAGAAGATTTTATAATGTAAAGCAAAATGAAATCCAGCAGCAGCAGCACCCAAGAGTCGAAGCCCCAACTCGACAATTTATAGTCTTCTAATCATTCGGTTGTGGTGCTTGTAGCCATGCTTAACAATGTTGGCTATTCAAGACTCTCCCCGCACAACAACCCTTACATGGGCACAATAGTGTATCGTGGATTTCCATCATGGTGAACAGGTGCATGCTCTCTCAATTGATATCAAGCCAGCTTTTTGTGGTTTCCAGTGCTACGCAATCTTTCGGGCAACTGTGGGTGCCTTCTCCCCCCCCCCCCCCAACAAAAAGAAGAATGCAGCTCCCTTTTAAATTTTTTGTACATGATTACGCTACGTCGAACCAACGAGTTATGAAGACAAAGAAGCTCCCAAACTAGACTTGTATTAACTAGAAGAAAAAATGAAATTAAAATGAAGAAAGATGAAAGCATGCTCCTCGATCGATTTCCGTTGGGCCTTTGGCTTCTGCTTTGAAATGAATGCATTCAAGGCGTTCGTTTCTAAACAGGTGAGTTATCGCCTGGGATCTTGTGTTGGTTTTATCAGCAGGTAACGATCTAGAAATTACGAGCGACTCATTTCTAACCCTGAATCAACAAGCTTGGAAGTGTTACCAAAAAAATGGATTGATTTAAGGTCAGTATTCGAGATACACCTATAAGAACGTAAAAAGGGCAGTCATCAAAAATATGCCATAAATTACGTAGAGGACTACATCTACCTCGTATACGTTTATCTTCATACCAGTAGAGAGCAAAGTCATGTATAGAATTTTGGTTTCCTATTTTACGTCAAAAATTAAGAAATATTTAATGAAAGCAATACTTATTAAACGTGCAACAGATTGTATTAAGTAGAACACGTGCTTCCAAAACGTGTGCTATAAACTATGCAATAAACTACGCTGAATAGGACAAGCACACGTTATGCGGAGGACTCGGCAACAATTACAAAACATCGTGCAATACTTTAATTTGATTATATTTCTAGACAGATTTAAATAATGTGGAAAAGCTGAATAAAGGAGAAACTGATTGGCTAAGCTTTCTCACGAATTTTCGTGGGTACTATCCAGAAAGTTTTTCCCAACCGAATGAAAAATTGTTGTTACAATAAGACCCGCCTCATTGAGTAGTAATTTAGTGCATCGAGAATAGAAATTAAGACCTACTCTCGCAGGGGGGTATGAAGATGAGAATTTAACTCTCGTTGAGAGCTTGGTATACAGTCACTAACGTAATCGTACACCACATAGGTGCATGTGTATGTGTGTGTGAAAACTTGCCTTCCTTATTCGACAAAGTCCTCTTCGTGGCGCTAATGGACTCAATTTTCCCGCTTAATCATAGGGTACTGAGTGGAGCCAACACTTGTCCATTATTTTCTTTCATGGCCGCATGCAAATGTGTTTATTATAAAAATCAAACCTCCCCATTGTCTTGCTCAATTCCTCACATACTCATATACGTACATGCAGGATATGATGAAGAGAAAATTCCCCTACCAAAAATACCCCCCCCCCCCGCAAGAGAAATAAAAGGTGCTATAATGGTACTATCCATTTAGCAATCATTTGGCTTGGTTGGATATGGCAAGGGGGCCGGCTCATTCCGAAATTTATTCTTTTACACATACACACTGGAGTTCTAAAAGTCTCGCAACTATTAATTAAAATGAAGGGGAGCTTAGCCGATTAATGAGATGAAGCCAACTAGTTCCTAATCACCAACTTTCCCCACCCGGTTCTAGCACAACTTAATACAATATAAATTTCTATCATACCAAATGTGCAAAAATAGGGGGATGGCTCTGTAACTAGCAGTTACCCAACGCTGAAAACGTTTCCTATAAAATTTACGCATTATAAAACGCAAGGCTTAGAAAATGAAGTTCTAGTTTCGCCAAGCAGCATCCAGCAATTTATGAATAAGTATCCCTAAGTATCTGGTGTCTCGTAAATTTTCATGTATGCAGTTACCCTGTCTGTAATTATAAGGCATAGTTTGCCGAAAAACTCTTTTAATATCTCCTTCAGACCCTACAAAGCTCTCATTTTCTTATTTAAATACCCCAGAATTACATGAAACGCTATTCCAGTCACTCATTTTTTAACTATAATAACGTCAATACTTTCTATAACATTAAAAAAAGTCCTTTTTGGGGGTCTTACGAATGTGATTTTACATATGCAGGTCACATTCAAAATAATTCTCGGTCATAAATCATCCCGAAAACAGGGTTCATTCGCTATAACTTAAGGTAGAAATAGAAAAAGAAGGACGGGTTGTGATATGCTGCGGCACCCGTGCCTGAAAATTCTCGGTTTTTGCTCTTCACACATAGACACACATACTTGCATTGGACTCGCTTATTATTTCATGGCTGGTCAGTGTGTCTCCCCTTTTTAATTTTTATCCTGGCTGCCTAAACTAAGACCTTTTGAGCACATCAGGAGGTGCATTATACTTTTATCTTGTTGGGGCCTTTTTTCTTCTACAACAAAGAGCCATTTTATATATTCCAGGACGCTTTCATCAGGGAGTCGACTGGGGGCGCTTTATAGGTAGCAATTTAAGAAAACTGTGCAGCGCGCTTGGCTCCTTGCTCAGGGAATTATGCTCGTATATATCACTGAAGTAGTATATTCATAACTTGGCTACGTGTGATAAATACCCCCTAGTTTATTTTCCTTTCTTTCTTTCTGTTCGTACCTAGAAGGGGGGGGATGCTTTCCCATGTGTTTTAATGCCGCCACAAGTGGCTTTGGCCATTGTGGTCCATGTTTTGCGGTTAAACCTGACGATTAGGTGCGAGACTTGCGAAGACGTGTGGTTTTGTAGTATCTACTCCGAAGATCGCATTTGCATACTGCTCGTCTTGGGTGAAGAAATCAAGTGAATCAAGCTCCGCCTTCCTCTACACTCCCTTAACATTTCGCTAGTTTCATTTGCGTTTTATTTCAGGTGTTGTGTCAACGACCCAACAAAATAGCGTATTACAAAAAGCTCGCATTATGCAACGTACTAATGTCTTTTTCGTGGCGGTTAACTCTTATGAGCGTGTTTCATTGTTTCGTGCTCTCGTAATGCTTTTTTCCTTTAGTTCTTTATGTCCACTACAATAAACTTTTTTTATTAAACTATAATGTGGCCAGCTGTTTAAAAGCGTACCCAAATTGTTTTGGTGCATTGTAAACGTAATGGAAAGAACGGGATTCTTGTGGCTTTAATAAGGCTTGATATGTGTTTGATTCGGGTCTTTATTAAATGCGATAAAAAATTCGGTAGCCCAACGCGCTGCTTATCTCCGTATTAAAAGTCAGATGCCATTCTAGTGCCCACCAAGGGAAAAAGGCTACCTTAGCTCAAATCTAGCTATACATGGGTCTAAAAGGTTCCTCCATTAAGCTTTCTGATCGTGGCGATAGCCAACTTAGGCTCTGCTCCATAATCGCTTTGAGTTAACATTACAGTGATATCCCGCTTCTCACATGTTGTAAAGGCTCCTACCAAGTGGAAGCAGCAAGCCAGGGGCTGGACATAGCTTTACATACAGCTTTTGCGTCCACAAGTTTTTTTTCCACTCTTTAATGTATAATCAAAGTCATGCTTAAGCTTCTTGCGCGATGCCCGTTAGTGAGATCACTCCCGGAGCTTGGTGTGCGAGCTCCTAAGATTTAAGAATAGCTAATGAGCAGCTTTTATTGCCCTGGTGTCTTGGGTAGAAATGAAACTGCTTACAAGCCCCCTTCCGCGCTACGGAAAAGCACACATACATACACACATACGAAGGCACACGCGCGCTTAGGCGAAAATGGAATCAACGACTTCTCCACACTAGCTATGTTATTAAACCATAGAATGCCAGGGCTAAACGGGTGATTTGTACGCGCGACCAACACACACACACTCACTTTTGAGATCTTTCCATAAAGAGAAAGAATTCACTTGAGTCAAGGTTAATTTTCTTCAACCGACTTTTCCTGTAAGGGGAAATTACCTAATGGGGTAACGAGGAGGTAAGAGGACTGTAACTATCGGAATCGGACTAAACGTGTTAAGGAAAAGAAAACGGTTATTAGCGCTCGAAAGGGTTCACCACAGAGGCGAACAACTTCTCGTTATTATTTTTTTCGGCGTACGTTTTTTTTTTCTCTCGTCTTCTCTTGAATAAGTGTCCCGTATTTTGGGGAAAAGAAATGACCGCGGTAACCTGTCGCAGCTACAAGGCCAGGACTTTGGGAAAAATCCTCACATGGCCTGGGACTAATGAATGGCTTCGCACGAGCGCAATGCGTGAAAACGGCAGTGCGCGCTTTCTTAATCACAGGGTGAACGCCAATCTTTATCGCACGGTCCTACTAATAAAACTTGAGGAAGAAAAATTCTTAGGGAAATCCTGCAATATAAATATAACTACAACATTCCCTTACAAGGTTGATCCGCGCCGAACGTAGCATTATAAATATGCGTACCATTAACGCCTTTTCCTTGAATAAATAATGCAACTCGTTCGTTTGCCCGGTCTTGACTGTTTAAAAAGAGGGTCTACCAGGGTGGAAAAGCTGGCCGGCAACCTTTTCGGGCTGACGATGATGCGTCGACCTCACGTGATTTCCCCCCTTGTGCTTTTAATAACAAGCAGGAGCATTTTGGGACCTAACATGTGAGTAGTTGCCATCCTTAAACGAAAAGAAAACCAAAGCGTAGTATAATGTAGCGAGACTAGGAGAGTTGAGTAGAACCATAATTAAATAGCTTGTCATGTTAATCCCCTGTGGTTCCAAGTCTGGGTGGTCACTTTCTTTCAACTAACATGGCCAGCCACTTCAACGCTTAAGAAAGCTGTATAAATATAGCCACACTCTTTGCTCTTTGTACGCAATAAGCTTGCATGCATTATAGACGCATACTTCCTGGCTTTATAGGGGAGAAACCTTTTGGGTTCAAGCAGTTTTTCCCAAAAATTATTCATGTCTTCTTGTTGGATACGTTAGAAGGTTACGGGCCGGTGCCGGTGGTTTATTCGCAGCATCAATATCCACGAAAAAGGCAGGAACAGCAGCTCCCCAGCAGCTTAGACTCAATTAGCTTAGTCTTGTTGCATTGTGACTTTGGCCCTCTCCATTTTTGTGTATTTGAATATTTCTGTATGCAGCGTAATAAACGTCCATGCTTGGAATACTACATCCTTTAACACAGAACCGGCTCTTTTCTTTCATTTTTTTCCTGCACGGGGCACCTGAAGAAGTAAAAAAAAAAGTTATGTGGAGCGATGATGTCAGCAAGAAGTTTAGTTAATAATGAGTCTCAACTGGCATGCATCTTTTAGGTAAGCTTGTCGTGTGCTTGCTGGCATATGAGTGTATACATGTTATGGGTACGAGTTTGTGTATGAGTGTACCACACCCTAACAAAACGGTTATGATGCGTAGGATCACTTTAAAAATTAAAGGTAATCATCCAAAGCCTTTTTTTCTTCTGTCGGTTACTTCTGGCATCCTCTTATAAGCTTACCACCTTCCTAAAGAGGAAAGTATATGGCACATGCACCCAAAAGATGTGATACAGATTGTATAAAAAGGAGTGTTTTTCTTCATGTGTGTGATGAGATGTCAAGTTATACGGTAATCAACTCCTCGTCAAGCTCGTTAGCAAAAGTCTTTAAGAAAAGAGCGCCCCAGTGTGCACCCATAGAACAAAAAACGATTTGTTTTTTCTTGTGTGGGGAAAAGAGAGGTCTTGAAAGTTTCCAGCATAGGAAATACATACCTATCTTAACAGGTTGCTAAAAACTGCTGATGGCAATCGAAAACCCAGGGAATCCGTATTTACCCAAGAGGTTTTCCGGCCTAATTAGCGACCTGCAGGGGGCAAGTTTTTGGGAAACGCAGATGGGGAGTCTGACCAGAGGTACGAATCTTACACAAACAATTTTTTATGTTCCAGAAAGAATTTCCAGGGTGCTGTTTTTTAGGAGTTTGGGCCGAAACTGGTACAAGACTGATTCTCCTTTAAAGAATCGCACCTATTACGACTGATCTCCTTAAAACTTTATTGCTTTTATTTAAGCAATGATTTAAGACTTCAGAGTGGGGTACCAGAGTCTAGATGTGTGCGTAATCAAAAGAGGCTCGTTAAGGCAGAAATGTAACGTTAGCTAAGGAAAAAGGGCAAAGGAAGGGGAAGGTGAACTAAAAGAGCAAGAGACGGTAGATAATATTTCTTGAGCTGATTCAAAAAGTTGACAGGGATTTCAACTATTAAAGTCGCTTGGCTCCTGCAGTTAAGCGAGAAGGCCCTGGCTGGACTGTATTCTGGCTCCCAGAAAGCTTGACAGCATCAAACTGCAGGTGGTCAATTTGCGCTTTCGGAGCACCGACATTAGAGCGCAGCGCAAAAATTTCTGGAAGCTTGTTTGTGTGCTTCAGCGAGTTAACGTTCAGCTTTTTATCCTCCCACAGTTTTTCATTTGCTTTGTCCTGCTCCGAAAGGGTGATTATGCCCATGTCCTTCTCATGTCGCAACAAATGTCAACGCAACTTTGCGAAATTTACATCTGAGGCTCCACAAAACGTCCGACGTACATATTACACAGGTACTTTTCTATCGGAGATGGCAGTTCTGGTAAGATATGACACTACGCTCCCCAGGTGCACTCTGGATTCCAGAAGCTTCATGTTAGAAGCATAGAAAAACCTCAGAGAATGAAAAGAAGGTACAGTTTCAATGCGTTACGTGTTGGTGCTGGTAAAGCTATTACATGAAAAAAATATGAGGGAGAAAAACGACGAGACACTCGTAACTCAAAACGGCTACTGTCCACACATTCTTGGTGACTTGAATGAGCGACAGCGACTACTGAGCAAACACCTGGCTGACATTGCCAGTTTCCCACTTTTTAAAAGAAGCAACGTAATTATTTCAAAACATTTTACCTTCAGTTTTTCAATACCAGTAGCCAACTTATTTCCAAGGTCAAATTCAAATACCTATTAGTAAAGACCAAGTATAAGGTTACACAGTAGGACAACAGGGGTATCTTTCAATGTTAAAGTTTTGGCCCATGCTTTCTCTGTCCCTAGCGTACATTCAGGTAAAAGGACAGGCTAGCAAAAGGTACATTACATTCGCAAACCTACCAGTGCCGTTCAAAAAAAGTCACGACAGTTTGCAAATGGTCAGGGGAGAAAGGTGGCCCTTTTTATGGAATAGTGTGTTCCCTTTGTGAACCTTTTTTATCCTATAGTAGATTAGGAATGCCTACTTACTAGGTACAGTACATAGGCAAGCCAGTGAATCCATACCCTCCTATCTTCGCGTGTACAGTACCTCCATACCCTCCTGAGGCCGAGAAAGTTGGTCCATAACCTTAACAATCAGAGATACCCCTGTTATCCTACTGTTTAACCTTTATACTGTGGTAAAGACTTGGAGTGTCAAATCATGTCTTATATAAAGAAAAGTCTTAAAAAACGGAAAGAAAACGAAATGGCAAGGGCTATGATAGGTCTTTCTCAAAACTAGACGTTTAATAAAATTAACGTAGGTAATTCTGAAACTGTAAAAAATTAGAAACCGTTAAATCTTGTGGTCATTCCTTGAATTTTTCACGGTCCTGGGCCGAGTTGGGAAAAAAGGCACCCACGGTTTGCAAAAAAAGGGAAGAATTTCGCTGGGCTGTGAGAATTTGTCTGATCAGCGATAAGCCGTTGTACCGGTTCGCTTGTGGTCCTCATCAACTATGTAAGGGGAATTCAAGACAAGAGTTCGAACGCGAGAACGAGAGACAGTAAGAACAATCAGAGTTGCATCTCTCCACAATGATAAAAGCCCCTCTGCAAGTGGTCCTCTCCTATCCGCGTCGCCCATCATGCACCCCAACTGTGTCTCTGCCTACTTTGGCCACACAAATGAACCCCAGAGACCACCCCGCCATGATTGGCGATAAAAGCGTTTCCCCCACACTGTACAATGGGAGCTTCCCTGTGTGTAATGGTAAAAAAAGAAGGCGAGTCATAAGTAAAAAGTAGAGTTATCACCTAACCAGAGGGGAAGAGTATAACATGGTGTTCAAAGCATACACTAAATGAAATCTTTGGCTTTTGCACTCATAAATTGGGTCTTTTTTCCAAAGAAAACGGAGCTCAGCTTCCAACCTCCAAATGTACCACCAACCTAGACATGACAGCAGGGATCCCTTTCTTTAATGAAAAGGAAAACGAATCTTAACTGTGGCCTTAAGAAATTGAAGAGCTTCTTCAGTCTAGAAAGAAATTTTATTAAATTAAAATTTTCCCCCAGAAAATGCAAACCAAGTTTGTAATCTTAGTGGGTGGAGATAAGTGCATGTTAGTTCCAATAAACTGTTTGTAACAATGCACTGTTTGTAACCGTTAATCTTGAACACAATGCAGATTAAATAGAAAAAATTACAGCATGCGTCACGGCTTTGGTAATAAGTGAGACCCATGAGTGATGAGTACCTGTCATAAGACAAAATGTAGCATGCTGCAGATACATTTGTAACTAGTTTTGAACGAGTACTTTCACTTGAAAAAAAAATAGTAAATTGCGAAATCCATCAAAGAGATTAAATTCTCTGGAAAACAGTTCAAAGGAGCTCACTTTGTGACGGCAAGAAAAAATAGAAATGCTCGCATTGATAGACAGGGCAAATTGCGGATCGGTTTGGTGCGGCTTAGATCAGAAGAATTTCGAAAACGATGGTGGCTAAACATGTCAGCATATGTAATTAGCTATGCAAATAGCTCTCTTCCATGCTAATAGGTCTTCGATCCCTTTTAGCCTGTAGAAGAACTTTTAATGATGCCCAAGGTTTTAACCCTTTTGTGTTTCATTTTTTAGATTTCTTTTTCCTGTGTGGTTTTCCGATTAAAACCTTCTCCGGAGCATCCATGGCTCCCTTGCGCAAGGCCGATCTCTGTTAACAAGATATGTGAGCTTAATATCGCGTCCAGCTTCTTTTCGGCTTCTATATATCTATCACATTTGGGTTACAAGCGTTTCTAGGGAAGCGAGAAACAAAACAAAGTCGAGTCAGCTCACTTTTGCATGAGCAGCTTAATGAGGACCTATTACAAGAGCTGACTGGGGAAAAACTTTCGATAATCTATTGTGTTTGGCTTTTTAATTCGTAGCGCCGATGTAATGTACAATAGTTAGGGGAGTCAAAAAAGCCGCTCACCACACTTGAATATTTTCCTTTTTTTGGGACAGGGGAGTATTCATACCAACCTTTCTATATTTTTACACATATGTATAGTATATCCCCAACAAGTCTATAATACACTAATCTTTACAATGGTTCTATCAAAAACATAGTCGGCGCTGGAACTTCTGTGGTCCCTAACATGGGCAAACCCATCAATTGGGCTCAAAAGACATGTGTTTTCGTTTACTATTAACCGCCAAAGCCTGTGCGAAGAAAAAGTCCTTGTCTATAATCCACATCCTTACATTCACACTACTGTTCGGCTAGAAAATTCCCAAATGATATGCAAATTGTAAAAGAGGTTTTCCAAAGTAGCTCGGTTTGGAAAAAGGCGGTAGCTGTATTCCGCTCGATAATAAGATATGCCGCGTTGTAGATTACTCGACCAGTTCACACCTAAACACCAATTGCTAGTCCTGGTTTCCTACATCTCATTCATATTCTTTTGTCCCCTCCTACGTTACAAAGTTCGAAGATAATGCTAAAAAAGAGACCGCCACTTCCTTTATGAACAAATCCCATCTCGGATCCGTCTCAGTACCGGTAATCTTATTCTGACATGGGTTTAAAAGCGCTGCAAAGTTAGTAGTAGGGCATTCCAGCCCAATTGTAATCGAAATTGGCCCAAAGTAGGATTCCCGAAATCTCTCGCATTTCCTGCGAGCTTCCTCAGATGAAGGGTGGAGATGTGTATGTTGTGTACAAGCGTTTTCTATGGGTTGATTTCTTAAAATTAGTGGTTTGGGCCACTGGCAACGAGTAACGTTTCGAAGATGACATCACCGTTCCCTTTTCTCCTGGTTCCTTGTACAATTTCTTTTGGAGTGTTTTTTCGCAACGCCCTTGTTGCTGAAATGCCTATAGATCACGTTTTAAATTTGGTGGTTTTATGAAGGCCTTACTGCTGGCTTTATGCGGGCCTTTCAGCACGCCTGTGGAACTGCACATTTCAGATCAGACAAGGTGCATATGATCGGGGGTTAGGTTTTTTAAGAGCTCTATAATTCTTACGACCAAGTGGGGGAAAAAGATTCACCGTGGCATTTTGCGTGCTGCCAATCCGTGAACATGAGCCAGATACACATAACAAAATGGGCCCACGTTAAGGAGTCAAAAACGATTAGACCCAGGAGCTATAACTCAATCGGTTTACGACTTCATCGGACGAGGTAGTTGCTCTAATGTCGTTCCCTGCCAAAACGCTGAAAATTAAGGGAAAAAAATTGCTGATATTTTTAGGGTTTTGGTGGTGTAGCACGTGGCGAAGGGTTCTAATGACCAGTAAAATCTCTTAAGGTAGTTAGACTACTTAGCAAAAAGGAGAGTCATCATCTGACATTGGGCCTACTGCATAGACGTAATAATAAATCTTTTCCTAATGTGCATTGCTACTTTGCCAAAAAGGGTCCAACGATAATGGTTTGAGCGTGCCGGGTTTTCTAGTCAGAACGTTCAAGCCTTAAGTGTCTGCTAATTATGGTCGGGCGAATTACAGTGTGGCGAATTGCGAACTCGTGAATTGTAAATCCGGCGAATTTCTTACCATAGGAAAGCTGGGACAGAAAAGCGCCAGCGCTAGAAAGGTGGACAGGAAAAGGTGTGTAATCGCCAAAAAGGAAGGGGGCATCACAAAACAACCTGTTACACTTGGATCGACTTTTTGGGTCTGCTGCTGTTACTGGTTATCTCGAAATTGTGTGATGACATCATCAAGCCTTGAATGGTCTTAGGTCGCGGTTTATCGTGCCTTTTCATCAGCTGTTTGGTTTCAATCTGTTCACCTGGGCGTGGTTGATGCTCTCTTTCTTATGCTTACTTGGCGGCCCTCCTGTCCTATCGCTTCAAATTGCAGCATCTCCTGCACATAGCAGCAGCAGAATAAAAAAAAACTAGTCAAGTACCCATGTAAACCTGCTCTTCTTATATAAAGTCAAAATAACGAGTTGGCAGTTCGTAATCAAAACAACCCCAAGGTCCCTTCTTGCACTATACATCAGCTCGAAAGCTAAAACTGGGTCCAATAGTTATGTGTGTTGTACGATGAAAGTTGTAATTCGAGAACCTTAATGACTACGAAAATATAAACCAAAAATATTTTCTCAATACTTTCGTTTCCAATCATGAAGCTTTCCATATTATCTACTTATAAGATTCTTAGTAGTTCTATCTAGTTTTATTTGTTACTTGGCTCAAGAGTAATACACAAATGAAAAGTTTGCAACTTGTCCTAAAAAACGGATACAATAGGTACGCTCTTTTTTTGTTTAGAGTACCAGATTCTTATGAGCAAAATCACACGGTTCTTGCAGTTTCCTCAGCTGAAGCGAAGTAGTGACCAATGCATACGTACATGAAAACTCCGCTAAAATGTGAAAAACTGCATAGCCAATTTTATACGTCACTTTTCCGAATTACGATTTTTTTGGAATTTGGAGGATCAGGAACATGTCCTCTCTGCAATATACAGGTTACTTGCATAGGACACTGTCCATCAGAAAATTGACTCTAGCTAACAGCTATTTGTAAACAAAGCGATTGAGCAACTGTGAATATTCCGTTGGCGAAGCTAGTTGGCTACGCAAACTTTATGCAAGATAATGGCATAATGACAGCGCTCACGCAAGTATCGTATAATTTAGAATAGGGCCTTAATTTACTTTAGTAGTTTATTTTTTCCGAGCGAGTGCTGTACAAGAAATTCTAGTTAGTAAAGACGCGTCAGATCAAAGACAGCTGGTCCTGTCAACCGAGCATTTTTCTAAACAAGTCGATCACGGTTTGCTTGTCGAGATTGTGTTCGAAATAAGCTGTTATGTTTCGAAACCAGTGGTCGCTTGAACACAATTTATTCGTATCGGAACTGCAGTTGAGCATTTGTTAAAATTAAAATAAACTGCAGTGCACTTACACAAAAAGTTGTCTCTTGACATTTTCCAGCGTGAAAATGGTCAGACTTAATGCGAAAGTGTTATCATCAGCTCAATCTAACACGACAAATCCGTAGTATTCCCCTCTACGCTGTTTTTCTTTTGTTTCTTACTGTTAATTTTTGTGTTAATACAATTTGAAGATCCACAATGTTAAATCAACTATAACAAAAGCAACAATAGGTAAAATCCTACACTGGAAATTATCATATTTTTTATCCTTCTGTCTCTGTCATGGCTTACGGCCCGTCTTAACTTTTTTGACATTAGGGCTAGTTCTCTAAAGAAAACTCTCAAGAGGAACAACATGATCACTTCTTAGTCACTTGTTAGGTGCTCTGAGTACCCTGAAACCACCAAAACTGCCCGGTGTGATCTTGCAAGACTAGCACACACGACTCACTTACAGCCCGCGCCCCACCTGGGCATCGTCTTTTCCCTTATTTGGTTCAAGTTTCGCCATAAAGTAACACTCGTGCAGAAAACCCTTTTATCCCCTTTAGGAAAGATGCGCTAACACTCCTTTGTGCATATCGCGTCAGTTTTTTGTACCGTTTTTTTCCCCTCCAACTTGGGCAACGTCTCTCCCGCAAACGTCCTCCGAACCTTGGATTCTACAGTGGCCTCTTAGTAGGGCCATAAAAGCTTTCTAAAGCATTTGGTTAATTGCGTATTTGTAGAGCCCAGAGTCTAAGTTTTTGCGCTTCGTTGCAAAGTAAAACGAGCCTTTGCTTTGATTCATGGCGTGATCAAGTGGGATGTCTTGCTAATAAAGAAGTGGTTACATGTCGTTAGCATTTTCAGGGGGTCCCGGACAGGGGGGGGATGAACTACAAGTAGGAGGCTCCCTATTAACGTAACCACGAGCGAAAAATAAAATAGAAATGAATTATCACAAAGTTATACCTTCTCCGTTGGTCTTGTATAGCGCGAAGTTTTATTCCTCACCGTTTTCACCGGACTGAACACGCGTGTTGTTAAGAAGCTCTCCATAAGTTCTCAACCTTTCTTCCGTTTTGCGAAAGCTTTTCGTGTACACTGTCTTTATCTGAACCATATTTCATGACGTGGGCTCCGCACCGCAGCTATTCATTGTGACGGGGGCTTCTCTAAACAATAGCGGTCAGGAGGTGATTAGCTCTCTCAAAAGAGCGTTATCAGACATCACCTGTGTGAAAGATTTACGTCAGGTTCTCATCTTCCTGGTGATCCCCCTTCTCCTTCCTCCTCGTTCGATTCTTTTCTGTTAACTATCGGAAGAGAGAAAAAAAACCATCGAACCGAGTCTAGTAGGGGAAAAGTGGCATATAAGATATGCGAAAAAAGATCCCACTGATGTTTTCTAACTTCCGATGTTAATCGAGACACGATAGCCATCACTATTTATTCAAGTCTTTTATTTAGAGCCTTCACAGCCTCTTCAGATACTTATTTTACGAACCTATAAGAATCTTTTACCCCCCGAAAAGTCTTTTTAATCCCATAAAACCGTCGTTCTTATCGTGTGTAATATAGCACAACTTAAAATATAAAGCGAGAGAGAAAGAAAGAGGAAGAAAAATTAGAGGTTGTAAGATACCCAACACCAAAACGTAACGCCCCTTACCGGATAGAATACGACTTCTCTGAAAAGTGCATTGCGTTTCCTTCGCTCAGCGATTGATTTTATTAGACCGATAAAAAAGGCAGCCACAAAGATTTTTTCCAGCAAGAAGTCATCTACATACCTGCAGCATATATTAGAGCTCTTATTCCAACCATATTTGGGAAGCGTGAAATTTTGGTTCCAGCAAGCGGGTTAGCACATACTAACAAAAGACACGAAACGAGCTTCCTCCAAAACCTTTTTCTTAACCACTTTTGAAAAGAATTAAATAATTCTCGAGTATCTTGACTCTTTAGCCCACATGAGTCTAAGTGAGTCGGCACTTTTTGCCTGTTTTATTTGTGTTTTTCTGTAATCCTAAAGCAGATAAAATTATTTCTACCTCGATGCCGTCAAAAGCTTGCTTCTTTTGTATGTGGGCAATTCTCCGCTTATTTTATTTATCTTTTTAGAGTAAGGCCTAAGGGAAGATATAACACAAGATTTTTGTATCCAAAGGGAGAATTAAGATCTAAGAGAGCCTATAAAAAGCCGATCCAACATGTTAAGCCTATTTCCTTGTTAAAAAGTAATAGTGGCTCGTTTGCTTAGCGTGCGAGACGTCGATTCGCGTGAGTCTCTTAACGAGGCCGGCTTTAATAGGAGGATGAACCCGTTAATTTTCGGACAAGCATATCAATTTGTAGAACCCTGGTTTTCCTTCAGACTGCTCTTGCTGGAGAATTTTATTTTTTATGAATTATTTTGCGTGTTCAAGGTTTCTCGAAAGACTTACGCGCTTTTTATAGTTGAGAATATCTTTATAATAGCCTGTTCTAATCCCAAAGTAAGAACTTCTGAGCTCTTGTGCTCATTTCCGAACTAAGCCAGACTCAGACATATTTAAAACGGAAGCGTAGGATATACTCCTGGAGTGAGTTTTGCATGAGCTCTCTCTGGTAGGAAGAACAGTATGTGACAATGTATTTCCATTCGATTGAGTGATTAATGAGAGTTTGGACAGGAAAGAATCGGTAGGTAAAGTAAACTTGCTTGCTAGAAACCTCTCTCTTTTTTTTTGCACATGGAGCTATTGTGCACGTGTAAAAGTGTAAGAATCAAAGGTGCATGGTTTCCAAAGGCCTGTAGTTAGTCATTTGCATACAAGGGCCGTTTACATTTTTCGAGGCATGTGTAAGTAATTTCAAAGCTGGTTCTGGAGCGAGATTTCATGCGGCATTGTATGCCTTAGAGTTCGAATTGAGGTATAAGGAAAACGAAAGAAAAAGAAGAGGGAGCTGCTGGAATATCATATCCCGCAAAAGTGCCTTTATACAAGGGCATGACAAAGTTGTTCGCATCAATAGCTGCCACTTGTCATGATAACGTCTCGCTTTTTATCTATCAGACTCCCCAACTCGGAGTTATGCATATCTGAAAAACTTACAGAGCAGCAAAGCTCAAGGAGTGCTGCACTCCATACTGTGAAACGATATTATAAGGCCATCCTCTATAAATATAAACTGCCTAATTTTCGGCCCAAGGTATTCAGAAGACTTCTGAGTTTGCACTTAGCACATAGCATTTTGCTACTTCCACCTGTTTTGCTTCTCACTGTATGTTTAAGATTAAATTTTTTTAACCGTGAGATTGGAAGAAAACTGTGTTTTTTTTGTAACCCAAACATACATTTAAAACGCGTTCAAACCCCTTAGACCTCTCTGTTTTTTGTTATTCCAGCGAAGATCTTACATTACAAAAAGTGTACTGTCAGAAAGCAGAAAATATGACAAATTCTAGGAAATATTTACTAATAGCCTTAAAAAGGTGACAAATGTGTGAAAGCTGTCTGAAAATGATGAGCGAGAACAAAAAATTTTATTGAAAAATCAATTCATTTTTCCATGTACATATTACTGCAATTTGATGGCAAGTTTTAAAACACAAAGTACTGGAGCCCATATTTAAGTCCTACCCTAAAGTAATGTTACATAATTCACTGTTTTGGGAAGTGCCTACATTAGTATACACCCACTCAGTTGATTTCAGCATTCTTCCCTTCCTATGGGACGATTAAGAGTCACGCATGATTACTTAGATACTTAGGCCTTAAATTTGCTAACTTAAATATTTACGTGTTCTTTTAAGTAAGTTAAATATCAAGTAATGTTTATCAGAACTGGTACAATGCAGAGATCAATTTTAATCTCTCCGTTGAGGAAATTATAATATTTACTAAAATTACCCAACTGTGGCAGATAGATTTTGATTTGTCGTAAGATTTAGCCGTGTAGTAAAATTGAAAGAACTCATTTGCTGCGAGTCATTTTGCTATTTATGCCCAGTTTATTCATCAGCGGCTTAGTTCTAGCCACCCGTCTGCATGTGGTAGTGTAAATTTGACACTAGCCATTTTTTAAATTTATTTTAGTGCATTATTCCAAGTTTCTGCACATCAGATAACTGTGCACTCGGTACGATATTTTTGTTTCGTAAAAGTAAAATATTTCATGAGCTTTGCTAAAAAAGGGAAATAAATCTTCGTTATGCTATGCTGTCATAAAATTCCCTTTGTCAGGTAGTACTCGGAAACCCGAGACAAGTATTGTCTTGTGGGGGGACACGTGTGGAAAAGACAATAAAAGTTACGAAGGTGCGTTGCGCTCTGGAAGACGCACTTCAAAAACCGTTTTACATAATATGTATGCAGAGCTTTAGGTATGGTACCGATGGTTTCAATAAATCACGTGAAATTATGAGCTCAGTTTATGCATGCCACCCAAAACTATTTCACTTCATACAGTACACTTTTCCCATAACTACTAACACTCATATTAATACAGAGCGATTTTATTCCATAAAAGCTCCTCCAGCACAAAGACACCAAAGTAGAAACTCCAAAAACTGTTTCACCCCCACCGGACCACCCCCAACTGCGCTGTATTTGCTTTTCTTCCACCTTTACCAGCTCTAACACTGTGTTTTATCGCACCATTGACAACACACGTGGTCGTCATCTCCAAATTCTTCCGCAGCCAAACCTTCTTCCTAAAACAGTACATGCTAAAAGCCCATAAACCTCGCAGTCTCGCACGAACTCTCTTCTTGGATCATTTCTTTTGTTTTCAAATTAGTGTAAATTCATTCGAGAAATCTGCCCCAACTTGCTTACGCCTTTCCAAGAATACAGGGGTCATAAATTTATACTGTATGAATGAGTCGCGTAACAAAAGCAAATAAAACCGAAAAAATAAGCAGAACAAAATTTCGTTTTAAAAAATAACATAAATAGCTCCCGGTGCTACTGCAGCTGACCTACACTTCTATTTTTTTATTTAAGAAATGACGACAGGGTAGGGTTTGTGTCACCAAAGGTGCAGCAGCAAGGACGTAGTTTTGTAACCTACCGTGGACATAATTGTGCGAAAGGAACGAGAAAAAATGCACATTAAACTAACACCATACTCCTTTAACCACTTACATGTCGCGGTTGAGTGCCCTAATGAGGTCATAACACCACGTATTCTCTCCTTATTTTCAACTAGGGAAGCTTGCGTGGTGGACCAGTAACGCTGATCTTGATGGCGCCATTGAAATGTGTTCCTGTCCCATGTATTATGCGAACATGCTGCGACCGCTTTATGGATCCCAAAGCATTCAGCTTCTGTGTTAAGAAAAAAAGTCAAATAAGAGAAAAAAAAGTTGAAGAAATGATGAAAAGTGTTAACCAAAACATATGTTTAGAAACTGATTAGGGAGCTAACATATTGCTAAAATCAACAAAGCCAAAATCGTCAAGGAGATTGAAAGATGACGGTAGCTCCAAACTAATGCCTTCTACGAGCGTTTCCATAGTGTGAGAATGTCCTCAACTCCAAAAATAAGAACCATAAAAGGGTTGGGGATACTAGCGCTCAAAACTTGGGGAATTCCTCTCTGGCAAGTATATCTGTGTTATTTGCGCTTTGACGTGTTAATTTTTTTAAAATTCCCAGCGGATTGTCAGCCACATTTTCTAGGAACGAGTGCGAATGCAATAGTTGAGTAGGGGTTTTATTTATTTATATTATCGCAGTTTGGACATCAGGCTGTAAAACGCGACAATGTCAACACGTGCCCTCTTAAGAGTTAAAATGCACACAAGTTGCTGAGTTAGTCACGGCGTTGGCTCAATGCTCTCTGTCATGCCAGCTTGGGTACAAAAAGGCAAGAAATAACATTTACAGGCTGACTTTGGAAAGGGTTTTTATTTCTTCAAACTCCAGGAACGTTGACTTTTGGGTGCGAGGTGGCACGAGTTGTACTTTTTTCTCCTCTTAATGTAAGGAGAAAAAAAAATACCTGACAAGTCGAGAGTATGCTGTCCCTGTCGTTTGCATAAAATCGTGGGCTCTCTTTTTTGTGATGTGCCTTTTTTTGCCCGCGCGGCCCGTTGTCATGTAAGTAGACGTATAAGGGCTTAGAATATCGTTTGTTTTACTCTGACTTTTAATGCAGGTACTTCACGTTCCGCGAAAACTTCATAAACTTGAAGCGCGTGGGAAATTGGGGTATAAATCAACCCAAGTGACGCTTACATTTCTATCAGTCCAATGCATCTAAAAACAATCGACATTCAAGATCTTACTGTGACTGTCTCTAAAGTATCTAAGTCTTTAAGAGTTTAGTGGTCTAGCAATGTACTATTTGTAAACCAGATTGGAAACAACACTTTGCAGCAGTCTGAAAAGAATCCTATAGTTGGTATCCCTAAAAAGTTGGAACGGAAATAGACAGCTCGTACTTTTGGATCTCGCTGGATCAAACTAGTCGGAATAAATCGGATAACTTTATTTCGTTCAAGTCCATTTCTCGTCTAAAAATTAAATACAAAATTCGTACATGAAGCAGTTCTTTAATTTTTCTTAAATTTTATTTTGTACGCCTTTAAAGCAATATAATAGTCTACGTCAATAAATGTAAAAGCCAACCTACTCGTCATGTTCTGCAGGTTTCGGACGTCGGTCGGTCAACATCCTTTCTCCTTCCTCGAAGAACTTTCGTAGATAAATTTTAAACAACCTTTGATTCAAGTGCGACAACGCTCCGACTATTAGAAAAAGCATTAAGCTACAATGTAATTTTTTTATTTACAGTATTTATTGTGTAGCAAAAAATTATAAGGACCTCACTCTAAAAATACTTGCAAAAATGTTTTTCTATCACAAATTTTTGTTAAACATTTTTAAAAGTATTTTTACAGTAAACACCTTATGTTTTTTTGCTGCACATTGACTTACCGTAAATTCATAAAAAATTACAGTGTAGTTCTTATAGCTTCAAATTACAAGGCAAGTAGTGTTTAATTAAGACTACCAAAATTCACTCTTAAGCCTCTTTTATTCATATTCACCCGCAAGTTAAAATCCTTACAAACAGTATTGTCATCCTGAGGAGTCATAGATCCCTTTGTTGGCCTTATTTTCGAACTTTTCTCGCTCAAACGCCAGCATTGTCTATGTGTAGAGTTCGTGGAGATGGTCTGGTGGACAGTGGTCTCTTGTGAAGATTATGTCCAAAATGGAGGAAGTGAAGGCAGCCAGATCATAGTGCCCATTAGAGTTTAAGTGTTTTCGCGTATTGTACAAAACCAAGCTTTGTATCACTACGGTATACTACGTACTGTACGTATGTTTGGCGTTTATGGATTGGGGCCAAGGGCCATAAAAATTCCTGGCCAATCCTCAGGAATGCGTGTGTACCACACTTGCCCCCCATACCCCCCTCTCAACTAAACGTATTGTACTGTAGGTAAGTGAATAGTATGTGGCATTTTATCATTTGCTGACTCTTGCTGTAGAGACTCACAGGAACTTCTTGCTTTTGGAGCCTCGCGAACCTCTCGCTGGACTTTATGAACCCCTGCTATCTGACTTATGTTTCACGTTTTGCATAATGGTCTGCTTTTGTCTCTTGACGTTTACACAACACACGTATAGACAATGCTCCGACTTTCCTCCTTCCCTCCAACTTGTTTGTTTGCCTTTTATAAATAAGTCCTCGCCGTAAAAACGCTTTCAAGTCCCTAATTTTGCCAAAACCTTATTCCAGCGAAAGATGAACTTTACCTTGCCAAAAAAGTTTTTCAGATTAGGAATTACACGCTAGACCTAAAACAGCGCCCTGCGTAGCGGAGTTTTAGAAAGACGGACACATTCCTATTACCTCGCCCGTTCTCTTGTTCAATACGAAAAGCTTCGAAAAACTGCTTACGCTTGCAGATTACTTTAAGCCACATAATAGAGGATCTAAGAAGCAATCAAATTTTTCTATTTTACCACTCCCCTAGCTGTAAATTTGCACCAGGTAACTCATTAGACTTTCATGTGTGCTTCTTTAAAGCTCATATGCTTCAAAGGGGGGTCGTGCGGTTAAGATCTCGACGTGATCGGCCTCGTCAATGCTGAAAGAAACACAGCTTCCCACATTCCCCCTCAAACCCAAAGCTTTCAATATGACCAACTGTTTTTTAGTAGGACTTTTTTGCTCGTCCAGCTCGAAAGGGGAAGTTTGAGCTTCTCATTTCTCCCTTCCCATGCCAGTAAGCAAGCCAGTCAATCTATTAATATGCAGCGCTCTTGTTCAATAACCCAGAGCAGCGAGGGGTTGCCCACAGTAGCCAACGTTGACCGGCTTACTAATAGACCAACAAACTTGAATCTCCTCTCGGACGCACCGGGATTCCGAGTTCGTCATTTTCTGATACGATCACCAATTTTTTTCCCCTTCCTGCTTTAAAGGTTCTCTTCAGTGCTTCTCTCTCCTTAATTTGTTTTGGGAACCGTACGTTTTTTTTCGCTGCCCAATTCTTCTAATAATTCCCAAGGTGTAGTTTTTTAACAAGCTTAAAGAGATCTAAACTTCGAAAACCTACTAAAAATCATCGTAGGGAGCAGAGCAGTAGTGAAACAAAACTTTGGGTGCTTGAAAGGGGGATTTTTTTTAAACATACATATTGGTTTACTGCACCGCTATTGTTTGCCAAGAAAGGGAAGAAGAAGCTGTGGTGTAAATAGTTCTATGAGTTTTAAAAAGAAGCAAAATAGACGATCGCCTTCTGGATTAGGAGATGAACTTTATCACAAGCTGACTGACTTCCAAGCGTTGTTATTAAGGAGATTATTTGCCCCTCAGCAGCTATGTTAACTTACATGAGTCGAGATCAGAAGAAAAAGAAAACGAGGTGAAATTTTTTAAAAAAGAGGAAGATACATCTTGTTTTGAGTAAGGGAGAAGAAATCCTCCCCGCAGCTCGAAGCCAACCTTTCTAAAGAATGAAATGTGGCCAGCAAAAGTTCTGGTGTCCACCTGCCGAGGCCCCTGATGAGACGACTTGGCATTCGATACTGGATATTAGGACCAAGCGAGTAGCCATTTTGGTTCGAGATCAAGACCTTGAATTATGAACGAAATCTCCACACAAGTGCAAGCTTTAATAACCTCCCGCAAATTTAAAAGTGCCCCGGCCAGGCTAGACTTTATTTAGTTAGGCATTTTGAAGGGGTCAGAGTGGCCCAGTGTAAATAAACCTAAGTCCAGTACGCAAATTGAAAATAGGAGCGATTTACGGGAATTTCTCTATAAATTCTAGTGAGACGTCAAATATTGGAATTGATTAGGTCTATAACTTCAGGAACAAGACAGGAAGTCTAGTAAGTCTAAGTCAGCTTTAATTGAAAACGCAAATTTTTATTCCGACCCTGAAGTATCGACGTATAATAGACTTAAGTCTGGAATGATTCACTTAGCGGTACTACATCTTCAGGGCACCTGAACATCTGTTACTGTTCACTTCGTGGCAAAAGAGAACTTTAGTCTCGGAAACCAAATCCAAACTAATTAGGAGTTTCAGCATTAATCTGGATTATTTGTACGTCTTCATATTAACTGAGACATGAAAAAAACTCAGCCTTCCCAATCAGAAGCTAAAGTGTGCTGGTTGGGAAAATAGAGAATTTTAAATTTTAATTTAGTAGATATTGCCACAAAGGGGTACGACACGAAAGTTTATGTTGCAAATAATTGCAGATTCTGAAAAATATTAAGTCTTTAGAAAACAAGTGAGTTCTTAATTTAGGTTTCCTTATAAATAAACCGTATATAATTGAACAGTCTATTTATGTATGAATAAGATAAACATGATTAAACAAAAATAAAAAGTAATGCACTATTTTACACATTATAATATTCGTAAATATTCTTAAAGTTAGTATTATCCATGATACCAATAAAGCAAAGAGAAATTTGTGGTTGGTAAATCACGTTGGTATTCTACATTTCAAATTTAGAGAGTTATGAAACAAAAAATCTTGGCTGCTGTTGTTGAATGCAACAACTGACTCACAATGAATGCAACAACTGACTCTCGGTCTGACAAAACTCTTGACGGCTTATGAAACACACCAAACCCCTTCTTATTGTAATTTTGTTTTCCATTCTCCTCGGTTTGTTTTAATCCATGAAGTCCAATGCACTTTTTTCTACTATTTGTGTCACATATTTCCAGTTGCACTGTTTTGCTGTTACTAAAATAAATATTTTGCATTTATTGTTTTTTTTAAAGTTTTTGTGCTGTTAGGCTTTCATGAACCCTGATCCGTAACGATGTATGGGGAAGAGAAATCTTCGAATTCTTTCGCAGTTAATATTTGTGTTAACTTGCAGAACAGCCCGTAATACTTATCTTTCGTTATCTTTATTTGATACTTTGTTTTTTACCTGCCCTTTTTATACTCATACGACATTTTCCATGGCGCCTATTGACGATGGTCCTCGTCAATATGTTTTTTTTTTCAATAGGGAACGACGCAATATCAAAGCATGATACAATGTGAATAAAACTAGCTACGGCGGAAAATAAGAGGTTTAGTAACGAAAATATAGCCTAAAAATAATATAAAATAAAGCCTAAAAAAAATAAAGCCTAAAGCGAAAATATAGCCTAAAAATAATATAAAAATATATCAAATAAGCGCTTTTGCAATCAACCCGTTTTTTCTCTTCTTTTCATAACCATAAAAGCCCTCTTCATCAATCACACTTGAATTGCTGAGCCAGCATAAAACTCTTTCGAGTTCGTTAAACCGTTTCACCCTTTTAGGTCACCTTTCTCTAGTACCCTGGCGTGAAATTTTCCGTTTTGCCGGCAGAATGACAAGTCTGGAAACTGTTCCGATTGGCATGGCCAATAACCTTGACTAGGCTTGAACACTGAATTGAATTCCTTCATTCGTCCAAGTCGGCTCAAGTTCACAAGCAAACGAAAATCAAGGATGGCCTATGACCCTCTGGGTGATCCTCTCTGATGTTGGGGATTGACTTGGCGGCTGCGTGGGTTCTTGTTAACAATGCCTTCCGAAAGGCTGAGCTCCGAGTACCCGCATGTTATGTGTGAAAAGAGCTAAAGAAAAGATATGATGGAAAAGACCAAGCACCTAACTGTCTTGTCAGTTGTACGGTACCCCCCACCCACCCACTTACCCCGTCACCCCCATTCCTTCTACATCCTACTCCAAAGTTTGATCGCTGCTTTTCAAAAAACCCACCTGCAAGCCGCACCACTAGCCAGAAAACAAGGTGATATTAATTGCACTGATAAATAGCCTCCACTCGACGAGCAATGAACCAACCTGGCACTTCCATTTGTCTTACACCTCGACCTCCCCGAACTTGAAACTCTTGCTCCCCAGAGTTCCCCCACAACCATCTGATACAATGTTATTCGTTGAAAACTCAAGCAATTTGTCAAAATCTACTTCCAGATAATTTGTTTCCTTAACAACAACCATTTTCTACCAGAAATGAGCCAGGAAAATTAGTTTCAGTTTCAAACGAATTTTCAAACATCTATTTTGACTACTAGGTACATAAAGCTTTTCTTCGAAAAAAGAAAAAAATGCTTGCATTCTTCCTGTAACGTTTTACAAGAAGCAGTGAAAAATCCTCTACGCTGATGCTTTAAGCACCACACTGAATTTTGACAAGACAACTGAATACTTTAGTCAAGGTGCAGTAAAGACGATTTCTAGTTGCGCTATTTTGAAACAAAATTAACTGCGCCTAGGATTATTAACCCAGCACACTGGTGTCAAGTTAAAATGGGGCATGGCGGACTTTCTCAAAAGCTCCAAAATATGTTCAAAACGATGTTAAAAAATATTAGATTGTCTCAATAAGTGTCCAGTCTGTTAGAATTATGGTTTTATTAAGTTACACTTTCACAAGACTTTACACTTAATAACACAACACTAGTAAAAGAGTAAACTAATGCAAAAGCGTTTCACATGGTTAAAAAACATTTAAACGAACTGATCGCATAAAAGCGAACGTAACGGGGTAGAGGGGCGTAAAAGAACGTGTAAGGCGGGTAAAGAGCGCGTATCTACTTCCATACTACCACTTCTATATATACCGCTGAACAATAAAGGAAAAGACAAACGTTGATTAAGTGAAGACGCAAAAAAGGGGAAAAAACAAAGATTCGAGGAACAGGTCACCTTAGGTCAAAAGGGCAACAAACGTTTGGGCTGTGCTATAGTCCGGATCAAGAATAAAATAAAAAAAAAAATTCGTATATATATTGAAAAGACAACCACTGACAGCTTATCACAGTCGGGAATATTCTACAGTCAATTGCGATGTTACCAATTTTCCTCGCCAAAGTCGTAGAAAAGTTAGACTCCCCCAAGTGACATACAAAAGTTTATAATTACACCACCCAGACAGCTTCTAAATGAATCTTATCCGCCCAATAAATCATCCCACTTTTATAATTCCTCAAGTTGCTTGACTCCAGAGCTCCCTTCCTCCCAATTAACCAGAAAATCACTCAAAAAGCTTTCGGTTCCTTCTTCAAATCCCCAATAATTGATTCGGTTCCCCCAATTTGCCTCCCAAACAAATAAAAACGCCGAAAGGGTCTGCTTTCAGATGATTCCCCACTGTTAAACCTTCCGACTTGATGAACGCCAGATTTTCCTTCAAGCTTTATAGAAATTCCGCCAAAGGTTACGTCTAAATGGAATTAAACCACTGGGGAAGCAATATAAGGGGCACAAAACCGTAGGCCCAAAGTTTTCGAGTAAAGAAGAAACTTGACTTGCAAGTGAAAAGAAAGAAAAAGCCCATTTAGACCAAGAAAGGATGGATTATTAGATATGCACGGATGAAACAAATGATGTCCATTTGTTCCATCTCGTCCTTGTCAGCCAACGCTCACGGCAGGTGTCTTGGACCGTTTGGAAGTTCGAGGTTCTCCAACTTGGGCACAGCATTTCCTCAGTAATATTTTTCTAGCCGTTTTCACCTGGGTGCATGCATAATGATTTTGCAACGCAACTAATTAAAGCTACCAAAGAAGATTTGATACTGATGGATGGTAGTGAGTAATCTCATTCTTCTCTTACGTTTCTCTTTTCATGTGGGAGTTTTAGAAAGAAGCAAAAAAATGAAGGAAGACCTATAGCAGCTCCTTAAACCCTACACGAGCTATTTTTTTCGTTTCGAGCGTAGGCAGAACTATCGGAGCCTGTTCAAATAAGAGCTTATGTAAATGATTATACTATGTCATATCGCAAGTTTAGTCATTTGTTAGACGATTATTCTCCTACGTCTGGGGGTGTTTTACCAGTGGCCTCTTTTATGAAGCTCGGTTTACTAGTGAAGTTGGATTTGAATAATTTTCTAGAAGTTTTATCATTGAGATAATGGTTTTCTCCTTTCCTAACATGGTCTGGGCCCATTCGTCATGCGGGGAGCAGAAGAAAAGCAGACCTGGGAAGGAAAAGAGCACAGAAAGAAAAACGAGCTACCTTACGGGCTCTCTCACAGCGCATATGTCACCTCGTGATAAACGGACTTGGGTGCATTGTTACACCAATTATACTCGCTTTGCATAAATGTTGGATTATTTTGCTACCAAAAGGGAACTTCGCTCTTGGGCCATGCAAATCTCGACAGCCAAAAGTAATCTAAGCTTTGCAAGTCTCAACCAGCGTAGGTAATAAATAAATAATAATAAGGATGTCTTTTTGGGAAAAATGTACAATTGATATTCGCCTTCGCTGTTCGTTCATTTTCTTCTCTTGCGTTGGCAAACATTTTACTTTTAAATAAGAAAAATCCTGTCTCTGTGGCGTACACAGGTCCCACAAATTTTTCATGGGTAATAAAAGCGATTATTCAAAGAGAACTAAGCGATAAAAGTTAGCTTTAATGTGGAAGTTAATCGTAAAGAAATGAAATGTATTTGGATCAGTCACGTTATAACAATGTGTTACCCTAGGCTTAAGTTTGGATTTGTACGTTGTGTACGCGTTTTAAGAATGCACATTGTTGCAGGGAGTATACGGTCCAATATTGTCAGATTTGTTAGATAAAATTTTGTTTATTAGTTTGTCAGGAGAGGCCTCCTGTGGGTTAGAAGGTGCAAAGAAAACTTAAGGCTTAAGCTCTAGATGTGTGTTAGAAAGTCAACAAGAGTCTAGTCAAGCGAGTTTAAAATGGAACGACTGGAACTAAGCAAACACAATATACCCGCGAAACGTAAGCGTGAAAACATGCACAGAAGCTGTAGAGCTTCTTGTTAAAAGAACCGTTTCATGAATGATTCCTTTTACAGCGTTCCATTACTACATCTGTGGACACTGTAATAAACGACAGAGACAGAAGTAATTGTAGGCGCCTGTCATTTGCCTCTTTCCCAATGTCTCGCCATGTATACCTAACCCACAACAGCAGCGATTCCTTGGCGCCATAAGCCTCTTCATTCAACAAGGTTGCCTTCAAAACTCCCACTGTCTGGTCTCTTTGATGTTTAATCTGTCAAAGGCAGTTTGTGGTGGTGGTGGTGGGAGGGGGTGCCGAAAAGTAGTTCCCCATTTAATTCGCTGTACCACAAGTTTCTTTGTACCGTATTGTTCAAGCTGACCAGCACAGTGCTGGGCACTGAAAACCCCCACATTGCCGCATTTGGGTATTCATCGTTTCGCGATGACTCCATCCATCTTATTGCGTCTGCTGGATAAGTCTAAAGGGAACTGCGTAGGGGGTCGTGCGATGTAAGTTAAGAAAATGGTCTAAAGTGTGTGCCTGGAAGAACAAGTACGGTACAGAAAAGATTACCGGAAAAGGCACCGCTGAAGACGTCGATGGCGGTGTTCACGTACAACAGGTGTGATGGTGTTCAAGCTTCGGGGGTTTGTTGTTGGCGGCAAAAACGCCCTCGCTTGGTGGTCGACAAGGCCTGTAATTGTCCATCTTGACAAAACGGTCATTGCGGCAGCCTCCCAAACGAACAAAACGGACAGTGGCAAAAGCTGGTAAGAAGTGACGTTTCAACAGATACACCCCTCCCTTCGCTCTAGCGCGAGAAGTAAAAGGCATCCTCCCACTCTACGGGTCTCTTTTCAGCTAATTCCACCGTAACACAGCCACGCAATCGTGTTACAACGCGATCCTTTTGGAAATCTCACGTGTTCAGCTCCTGGAAATGAAAAGAGGGATGTAGAAAATAAGGGAGAAACATACTGAACATATTAGTATGAAAAGAAGAAATCCAATGAAAGGATCATGATGTTTCGTATGACAAGGACATTAAGCACAATTAAGAAATGTGGTGATTTGAAATGTTTACTGTAGTTTTATTAAAAAAGTACGCAAATATTTTGTTATGGGAGTCAGTAGTGAAGTATATTTTTTATGTAAAAGTGCTTCTTAAATTTGCTGTACCTGGTGCTTTTTAAAAATAAATTATACAAAATTGTCACTTTTTAGTTATTTCTAATATTGCTTGAACATTTTTCTTTTTCTAAAGTTATTATTTTTCAAATGTTTTGTGGGACAGCGTCTTTTCAAAACAAAACGCAGTTAGATATACTTCCGGCGCTAGAGGACATTATTAGAAAAAGTAGACTTGTTATGAAATGGCGGAGCTCTAATTGTGTAGTATTCTTACGAAAACGAACACAGTCAAAGTCCCTATGCATTCGCCACGATAATTACACGAGCGGTGTCCTACTCAATCTTCTGTCGATTGTTCCGTGACCCGCAGCCAGTCTTTCGCAATAAGAAATCTCATTGTTAGCCAGTGGTGCGCCGTTAGCATAGGACCGTACTGTTTTTCAATGAGAAAAAAATTACTTCCAAATCTAGCGTCTCTTTACTTGATGACACATTTCAAGTCCAAGTCCGGATAATAAGCACTATAATAAGCCCAAAGTGCATTGAAACAACATTCAATAGATAAGAGTTATAATCGTGTAATTACCACTTCCTTTTCTTCCTCCGCAACAGTACAGTTTTACATGCAAAAAAATTCTGGAAAGTACCATCAAATCTTTTTCGATCGTTTAGCTGATACATTTAAGCCACCTGTGGATCTTTCTGGAATCAACAGCTTCTAATCCCAAGGCCCTTTCAAATCGTTCTGGAACAGCTAGCCTCTAAATCAAGTGGTACTGCAAATCTGGAAGGAAGGGTTTATCAAATATTATCTTACAAAATTCGTGTTGAGCCCGATTTAAATGAAGTTCACATCCGGTACTTCACTGAAAGTGGCAGTGCTTTTCCTGCAAAGGAACGAAAAGAAGCTTCGCGTGAAAAGTAAGAAAAAAATGATGAAGATCGTTTCTCTTGAAAACTAATTAACACATTTCATTTTCCGTAGTTTTGTGAAACAGCTCTTTGGCTTACGTTTCAAGCTGTTAAAAATCGATTTTACGGTCTTTTTGACTAATATGGCCGTGGAAAAAGCACGGTTACTTTGACATTCACCTAAGCTATAGTACGAGTCATTAAGCTTCAAATGCGAGTGATAGCACAACCTCCCATTCCCTTACGTGAAAAACGATGCGACTCGTAAATGATCCAGGAAAGCTGTAGTGCTTGGAGCTGTGAACTGCCTCTCTATAGCAATTGCTAATGGCGGCGCCGTGTTCAGGTTAGTTTAATACTGTTAATGCTACGTCTGCGAACCAGGTCAAGCTTTTGTGCTTCTTCCTTGTCCAACAAATTGTGCAACTTACATGCACACCTTAGCTCACCGAAACAGTACTACCATGACTTACCAATAATAACAAAGAATCGCCCAAGGAACACAATAGAATATACTTCATGGTGCCGATCTTAAATAAAGGAGTATTAAATGGGAGTGTCACCCCGAACAAATAAACCAAACGATTCTTAGCTAACGCATAGAAACAATAAATAACATCGTACTGTAGAACATTTGCCATAAACTTACAAGCTAGGTTGCTTACGCTATTGAGCTCGATAGCCTGGAGGAGAAATTTATGAATTAATTCATCTTTGCTCTTAAAAAATCGACCAGTTTTGTGTAGCATCTCTCGGAGCTGTTACAGAGAAGGGGCGATTATTTAAAGAGTCATAAAAGTAAGAGTTATGTCTTTTGAAACGGGCTATCAAGCAGACGAAATTGACACTTCATAGCGATCATTATCTTTGGACTTGGGCTTTGTAGGGGTATTGCGTGTGGTCTAAATCCCCGGTGATTAAGTAGAACCTACATAAGAAAAAAAGGGTTTCTTACCCGTCGCGAAGACAAAGGAAGAAGGTGAAAGAGGTGATTCATCTGCAATATATTACCACGAGCGTATTAGAGAAAGCCTTTATCTTGGAAAAAGAAGAACGAAGAAAATAATAAGAAACGCACGTGCCTGAGCATAGATATACAATAACGCTTGTCTTAGCGAGGCTATTAACGCTCATCTCTGGAGAGATCAATTCCGTCTACCCCGAAAGCTTTCATTGAAAAATCTTGGCTGTAGGAGGAGCGAGAAAGAAAATATTAGCAACTGCAAATAGGGGAAAACAACAAGTTGCCTCACAAGCAATAGACGTTTTTTTTACGCCTTTGTGTGTATCTTTGGGCAAGTGACCTCTGACTTTCCTATATCCAGTCTCCCCTTCCCAATGTTAATAAAGAGGTTCCGCCCAACTGCGGCGCCGGAATTTGGTGTTCGGCAACAAACAGGGACACCAACCGAATGAACATCATCATGCAACCGGAAACACGAATCAATAAACTTGGATAACTGGGATTTCCGGAAACGGAGATAGTTTGATGTCTTTTTCACTGCCTCTCTCGCGCGCGCTGTTTCTCGCTCAGGAGCGTGATGACGCTCGAAATTTTTCTCCTCTGGCTTGCCTTTTTCTGCCATTTCACCTAGATAGCATTAGAAAAATTCATGAATTATTCCCACTTCATTATTCTATGCATATTTCGCATTAATTTTCGCAACGTCATATACAAGCATCTATTGTCTAACAAGGACCTGTAATTCTAATTAGGAACGGAGAAACGCAACAACGTGCTTTCGAACGTTTCCTCTTTAGCTTCATAAGACTGGAATTATTATAGCTCAGGGCAATGCATTATAAAACTAGCACAACTGCTGATAACTACTGATATGTAGTGGCTGTAAAAAATCAGAGCTGCAGTAAATTAGGCAAAAGACTTGTTGAATAGCTTCAACTATCCCTGGTCTCCCATACTATTTTTGGGGGGCGAGGTAGCGAACGTGGATCTCAACCGCGGACGCGAGAGCTTCTACTCATAAATCCAGAATCAAACCCCCGTTTTTGAAGCTAACATGCCATCATTAGTTTACGGTTACGACCCAGTGAGCTCAACACTTCAATTTTCTTTTTCTGTTTTCACCCTCCTCGTGGCGGCTCACGCGTACACATCCTTCCTGTCCATTTCCGGACACTTTTGACTTTCTGTGACGGTCTCTTTGCGCTGTGGAGCAACAGACTAAAAGTCAACCATAGGCGGGGATGTGTTGCTTCAGGCTCCCCAAAACTTTTCCCAGGGTGAATTCTTCGCATTTTTAGGCCATAATATCACGAGTCCTTGCGGCGTATTTCATTTTTCATACAACGCTCTGGAAATAAAATCTTTAATACGGTTTAAACACTGTTTCCAACTGGTGTTAAAAACTGCGGGGGAGTTCGGAGCTGAAGAGTTTACTAAGTCACATATAGAGTGACGAAGGCTTGTAAAGTTTACGCTTTTCTCGACCAAGTCACCTCAGATCCCTATGGGGGGTGCGTGTTTGAAAAAAGTCCCTACTTGCTCTTTTTTTTTACTCGTTCTCAGTCGTGTTTTTCTGGACCATTATGGTTACACAGTCTTCGGGAGAAATGCTAGGGCGCTCGGTCTTTCGAACCGTTGTCATGCTCATCTGCCAACACTTGCAAGTCAGTTCAGGGTCCTCTTTTGCATACTTTTTTATTAGCTGCCTCTAAAGCCATAGGCAAACAACCAAAAAACGTAAAGTTCTACAAAAAAAAAGAGGAAAAATGGAAAGAAAAGGCCACCCAACCCCCTTGCACGAGCCGCTGCAGGACGCTTACGACTCCCATGAATAACATCACACTTGCCAGAGATATGCACCCTAGCCTTCTTTTTTTCTGGCGTCTATGCACTTTTCAAGTTTCCAAAGGTGAGAGGTCAAAAGCGGGGGCTGCTTACGTCCCAGGACTTGTTGGTTTCTCTGAATGCTCCTCACCTGCCCTCTTAAAACGGTATAAACTGCGTAATAAAAAGTACAAGCCCACCCGCACACTTTTACCACCTTCAAATCTCTCCCCTGATCCTTACCCTTTAAGAAAAAAAGAGAGAAAAAAATCGACAGTGTCAAGTTTTTACACCCCGATTTCTGGCGTCCAAGGTGCTTTTAAGGTGTTCTAAAAGGGTACAAAAGTGACGGTATAGTGTGTACGAGTGCATTAAGGCACAAAAAAGGGGTAAGGGTTGTGTGGGGGGTGTACTGGAATAGTTGGGGAATGTAACTAACAAGATAGTGTGCCAAGACGTTGGGGGGAAGAGAGTGGGAGAAGGTTAAGTTGCGAAGGGTCCCATGACTTGCAAAGACACCACGTGGCACTCCACTTATGCAAATAGAATGTCTCGGGGAGGAATGAGGTTTTCCAGCGTGAAGAAATACTTTAGAGCTCGCGTTTGTCGAAGGTTTTCGTTAGTTATGGTGTCGACAACGTTTAAATGGACACAAACGTCGCTGTTGTAGACCATGCCATAAGGGCATGGGGGGTATGTTTATTATACACAGAAAGGAGCTTCATTGAAAATTCTCCCCTTCAAGCCAAACGTCGAGCCACATTGGAAAAGTCGTTAGCTGTACAAAAAGAGAAACGTATAGATAAACGCAAATAGAGCTAAACAACCGAGTCGTGATGAAACAAGATTTTGACCACGGAGAAAATGGGAAAATTCCTCGTGGAACGTCTGCGACTGTGTCTCAGCCTTCTCAAGGTAGCATTTCACTTTGTAACACTCCTTTTTCTTCTACTAGGTGAAATATTGTCTTTAGTAAAAGAAATTACCACTCCTGTTCGTTGGGTCAAGTCTACCGATTTTTTTTTCTCCGGTAAAACGACGTGAGCTATGCTCATTGTCGTTAGTATCTCGTCTACCGATTTTTACAAAGGGATAATTCGTTAAAAATAGAACAGTAATAAATGTGAAGAGAAACTGGAATTTTCTCGGAGTCTTTTTGAATCTTCTAAATCTTCTGACATGCATTTTTTTACAAAAAAAAGATTGTCAAATACAGTGCATAACGTAGGGCAACATTGTCCATATCAAATTTGCCCTTTGAAAACCCTAAGTTAATTTTTTTCAACCAGCAGACTGTTAGAAGTTTTTGTTCATTGGCAACCCTGTTTTTCTTCCTCCGTTAGATGAAAAATACAAGTAAAAAGAATCCCTTTATCTCCGACGTGTGTTGAGAATTTTCAAAGCAGTTGATACGTTTATTTTAGTGGCCCGAAACAATTATCCTGAAACCAAAAGGAACACAAGAAATATGGAAACGCCAGTAGGCAGTAGGAAACTAATGATTTTGCGTTGTACACAAGTCAATTTCTTCAAGAGAAATGGGTTTCTCGAATTCTGAACTCGGAAGTTGAAACGTTAGTGAACGACGCTAGTTTCATATTGGACGAAATATGAAAGTCCTCAGAAGAAACAAAGCCTGAAGATATGCTTTTATAACAGGTGGCCGAACGAATAAAATCGCAAACAGTAGTCAAACGTTAAATTCATCAGAGAAGCTAACAGAAGGTAGTTTAGAGACTACGAATTATTGGTGTGTCATTTATTCATTTAAATAGACGACCTACATACTACAAGTAGGTATTATATTGTACGTATACATTGTGTACCCTTTATAATGACTCATTACTATACTTTAATTAATCATTCATTATAATAACCCTACTATATGACAGAGCAATATTATACAATAGAACAACATTATATAATAGAGCACTACTATGTAATAAATTAATATTATATATAATACAACAATACTTTATAACACAAATAAACCTACATTAGTCTAAACTTGAAAAGTTCGCTTTTAACCGGCATTCGTGAAAAAATATGTTACTACTGCACATGGTTATCGTAGAAGCGTCTTGTCCAACACCTCACGTGTTGACTTGTCCATTTTCTCAATTAAAAATATCCCAAAATGGCCCTCTTTACATTAGCGGCGTTATCGGTCGAAACCTCAAAATGCTTTTAAAGCTGGCAGCGTTTTCTACTCTCCTGGGCCAAGTCGTATCAACTGCTTGGCCAGAATTCGGCCAGTTAAAGCCAGAAACCCGTCATTCACAAACTTCTTATCCGCTGCTTGTTTTTTTTCCGTACCTTGTCTTCCTCTGCTTTTTTCCTCTGTTTGAATTCAGGAAATTAGTACGCTCCAATGAGTGCCAGCTAAGTTGACAAGTCAACAAAAAGCTCACGTTTGGGAATTCTGGTCAGCTTGTTTTGTGGTTTCCTTTAAGATGCTGACGTGTGATGCCATCGATTGCTTATCAACAAACCCGGGAGCTGTTAGGCCCCCTTTCCTTTTGTCCCCTCGCTAGTCCCTTATTCCCGAGCTTGCGAACCACGGCGTATTGGTTTTCTGAGCCAGAAGCTTCGAAAGCTTAGGCGCCAAGCAGTTTTCCCCCCATACATGGATAAAAGCTTTTTAATATGAGATCAAACTCACTCTCCACGCGCTCCCGTCACATACACACACATGTTTGTATGTCTAGCCCAGCTTAAAAAGCTTTAATGACCCCTGAGGCAGTTTCAACGAATACAAACTGGAAGTGATCATAAAGCGACCTTTTTTTCTCGCCGAGGGATTCTTTTTGGAAACAGTCATTTGGAGGAGAGCAGAGTTTCCATTAAGAACTTTTTTTCCTCTCTCCTTGCCTGGTTTCTTATTCTTCTGTTCGTCGGGTTTTAACAAGGTTGCGGGCCGCTAATGTGATTTCATTGCTGCCATGAGGAGAAGATAATTGGACCGCTAACGCATCCCCTTAAACAACGTGTCTTCGAGACAAGTGCCCCAAACGGAGACTCTAATTTTTTTATCTTTTACCCTTCTTCATCTTTTTCGAGATATAAAATGAGAGAGGAGGGGGGAAATTAACCTGATATAACCTTCAGAACAGAACAATAGCAAACTCCAGGAGATATTTCCAAATCTTTGGGCGAAAAAGGGCAGCTTTCATCTGTTGTCATAAAGAGTAGCGTTAATTAAGTGCTTCTCATCCCATTAGAGATGTTTCCTTTGAAAAGCTACGACAGGACCAGTGCTGCTAATTATTCATCGGAATTAAACAAGTCACTAGTGTTGGAAAAACTTAAACTTAAAAGAATTTGTGTAATCTGGGTTCTTCTTTTCTTTCTTTTCTTTATAACGATGCATTTCCGACTTTTTATATTAAATAGGTAATAGGGATTGTTAGCAGAAGAAATTCTGGAATTATTTAGCATTACTGTGCCTATATTTTTGGAGCTTCTCTTGAAGAAATGAAACTTCAAACTAATAAATTTCTCGTTCTTTAATTCCGGTGTGATTATTCGCTCTTTGCTGGCCTGTATATTCTGAAAACAAGTAGAACTATCCTTGGAATAGTAGACGAAGGACTTAAAAACTTGGACCAATTATAGTGACATGTCTTGCGATTTTTTACAGTGTAGGAGTGGCATGGATGTGAAAGTGACATATTCTAGGTCAGTTATAGTTAGGTTTGTTCTAAGTTAATGACTCGGCATTCACTGTCTTATCCCTTTAGTACACAGGTAAGGCTTTCTTGACTAGTGTATTATTTAGAAATGTTTTACTCGTAAATGTGTTGTCTGTGCAACATGTTTACATCGACTTATAATATCTTTTAATTTGTGATGATGAAAACGTAAGTAAAAACGTCAAAAATTAATCAAATATAATTCTAAAAACTAAAACGATACGATTATAAGTTGGCGGTAACTTTGAATTCATTGTGGGAATTTTCCGATTCTTCATGCTGTAGAACAATATAAGATCCAGAACAAAGCCAGTTATTTCAAAGAACCTGTTCCGCCACGGGAGTACGATAAATAAGCCAAAGAAGTTGATATACACTAGGATTTACATTTTCTCTTCTTCCGTTAACTTTACACCATCTGGTATTTTTCCTCCCTTTCTTTTTCTTTGGACGCTATTACGTTAAATACTCCAAATTCGTCATTATTGACTTGGAAAGGCAATCCTAATAATTATCAAAAACAAAACGTTTAAATGACCGATCCGCCGCATAGATTATGTTGTTCAAAACCGGGTTTGGCTCGACGCATCGAAAAAAGATCCCAAGTGCTTTATTTTTTGCATGCTTTGTCTTGAAATTTCTCCCCTTCCCTTACCTTTTTTGTGGTTATACCCATTTTATTTACTTTTTAATGGCAGACTCGTGTTACCCCTAACAGACCAACCTGCGGTTGAACACTTCTTCCCGCCAAGAGCGAACCATTTTTACACAATCTCGGCATCTTTAGCCATTTCTGTTAAAAAAAAAAGAACAGCATGGAATTTATCTCGCGAAACTAGTCTTTCTGCACACAAGCCGTTTTACTTCTTCGGCGCTTATTTTGCGCATTTAGGTGATTGAATTTGGCTAGACCTGCTATTTCGGTCTGAGTGTTGTTATCTTGCCTCAAGGTTGTCACGCCAAAAAAAAGCTCGCTTCTCTTTTTCTGAGAGGGAAAAACGGTGGAGGATATTGTTGTTCCGTGAAATAAACTGGTCTTTGCTCACCAGCGCCTCAAACTAATGGTTTTTGGAAGATAGAGTTAGCGTCTGTTGTGGCCGAAAACTGACATTAAAAAGCCATTGCGAAGGTGACAACCCGTTGCCCGCGGGTGTCAACGAACGTGCAAGGAATATTTGAAAACTACATAAAACCTGACAGGGATAACGAAAAGGGTTACGAATCAAAGCGTGCTTGAAAAGCTTTCCTGGAATTCTTTCTTTACTTTTAGGTTCTAAGCAGCAAAAAATAGGGAAGTGGAGAAGACAAAGAGGTGAATTGCGATTTATGCGCTCGTAGTAACAGTGCATTGACTATAACGTATTTGGCTTTGGCTTGGAAGTTTCAGAGGGCGATAAGCGTACGTAGTAGGCACATGTCAGAAATTCTGGTTTTGTTGTTGTTGTTTTTTTAAGTAAGAAAGTGCATAAGGAGGTCATTAGAAGCTCTCACCATGTCGTCAAGTAGGTTCTATTAAAGTCGCTGGCTCGACACTTTGACAACTTGAGGTTTCAATTGTCCGCCCACGCATGCCGTTAAAACTTGGGACACAAAGAAGAAGACAAGAGCGTAGACCTGGATCTGGATACACAATAGTCTACCTATTGTATAACTACTTAGGTATCGAAACCCGTTTCGTGTTTATGTTGATTTTTTGTTTCCTTGGATGGGCATTAAAATAACTTTACCTTGTTATATTACCAAGAGTTTGATTATAGGATAAGTGCTATGAGAATTTTAGTGTTACTTTAAAAGGAATTGAACACGTTCCTGAGTAAAGTGATTGTTTCCCAAGAAATAGTAGTAAAGCCTTCGCGACAAACTGAAATTTGTTTCCATTCAGCCAAGCATTAGAAAAACAATAGAAAATAATTTTAAAATCGTCCATTTTGTTTGTTTCAGCCAGAAATATGTTATTTCTCGTCCCTGTTTCAATTTCAAGAAACCAAGTGTTAAAATTGTTGAAATTGTTGAAAGAAATGAGAAGAATCGTTGTTGAAAATGTGCGAAAGGTTATTTTCGGAAAAATGACTGGAATTCAATGCCCATGATGGAAAAAGTCGTTATCAATCTAAAAGTTTTCCCATTTGAGTTTTACTACCCAAATTTTACTAACACTTTACTTCAAATGTGGAATCATGATGTTTAACAAATCTCCAACTGGCCAAAACTTTAGAAGAGGATCAACGATTTGGAAAGGAATATTTACAGGAACAGGAAAATAAAGCAGCACATGTTGCACACACACAAGAAAACTCATTCGACAAAACAAGATGGATGCCAGTATTTAAAGGCTTGTTTACTCAAGTTGGCCAGGAATTTCGTGCAAGGTCCAAGGAATCGATTTATGTGTGCAAACTCTGCGAAGTTCGAAGTCATGCAAGGTTCCACGAGACTTCGGAAAAAGAGCTCGGGATCATGGCTAACTATAAGCCAGATGGAGCACATCTCCACGCCGCATAAGCTGGCTGGAGTCCGCTAAAACCAACATCCATAACACACAAGAGCCGGACGGAATGTCAAGCTAGTACCGAATCTCCCTTTTTGGCTAAGCCCACATTTGCCATCACATCTTGTGGTCCTTTGCTCTTGTGTCAGGAGCAATGAGTTTCCATACATTCATAGCCAGCCAATATATAAGCCAAAAAGCTCACTGACCAAGGCTCAGGTCACGTTTCCGTATACCTTTAACTTTAGCACACCTTTGGTGGTCTTCCTCTCTTTCTATTTCAACTCACTCAACCACCCTTCTTTACCCCCACCTTGTCTCCTTCCGCACCTCGCTTCAAGTCCCCCAAGTGCATGCAAAACGATCTTTTTCCTCCAAATCATGATGACCGTCGACTTCGTGCTCCTTTGAACATAAAAGGTCAATTTCAAATTCTACGAATAAACCCCTTACCCTTCAAAGATATTATAAAAGCTTCCCAATTTCTAACCCCTCAGCTTATTATCTCCGGCTGTTATTGCTTTTCCCACTCGGCCATCCCATCCACCACACTCACCAACTTTTAGCCGTACTAACGACACGCATTACTACTCCTAATATTGACCCAGGCGCACCACACACATCAAACTACATTCCTCTCCTCTAGAACGTCTTCCAAAATATTCACGCCTTGCAGTGCACTCCGTTTTTATACACCCTAATTCATTTTGAACCCTAGAACCTGTTGCGTTGACTTTTAAAGATGGAAATAAAATTATTAGATTAAGGGACAGACGAAATCCAAGTAAGCCAAATATGCAAACTTTATTTGACGTCCAGTAATTTTTTCTTCTTATTAGTACAAGGCATGACATTCTTTTTCTTAAACTAATAAATGAAAAAAGTACTATGGAAACAATTACTCAAAATAACTTTTGGTTCATTTGAAAAATTAAGATGTAAATATGCATAGAGGGAATAATTAAAATAGAAATGGAATAAAGAAAGGAAATTTGAAAATGTTAATTATCTACTAATCTTTTGCCTTGACGGTATCCGTGGAACACTTCGTAGGATTCTGTATAAGTACTAAAACGTCCTTTAAGTCTGATAACCTTCGCTTTCCGCGCTGCTTTTATTTTTGGACCTGACAAGTGGTTGTAATGTGCGTGCACTCAAGTAAACTCGTATTAGTGACTCATGAAAAACGAATTTAGCCAGATCTCGGAATGAATAATCCGATTTGTTATAGGGTGCTATCCCCAAATTTGCTCTGTCATGTCAGTCACAAGAGGCATATCCACCAAAAGCAGGGCTCGTGACTCTCCAGCAGCCATACGCAATACTTGTGTTTCTCGAAAGGACACAAAAAGGAGGAAGGAGCGGAAAAGACGTCTGCTCATGCGGAAAATGCCTTTAGTTACCTTGTCGTTAATGCTAAAGAAACATAAAGCTGAATAAATAAAAAGCGGGTGGTGGAAGACGTTACGGGGAGGCGAAAGTATAATATGTTAAAGCGCTAAGCAAATAATCCGAAAAAATAAAACGCTTTCATGTTAGCGTTCCTCCTAGCCAGGAAACGAGCTTTTTTCTTCATAAGGGGGGGGGGGCATGCAAAGACTGTCATCATCCCACTTGCCTCACCGAAAATGATTTAAAAAAAACACAACGAAAATAGGACCATGGGATGGTCCCGCGTCATTCTCAATGTTACATTTTGATCGCATCCTCTGTGACCAGGCAAAATTTCGCTGCGGAGTTCGTACCTCCACCCGAACCCCCCTCTAGACTTGGCTGCTTAAGGACTTTCGCGCCGTGGAATATCGAAAAAAAAGCGATGTTACAGAGCACCTTCTCTGAAAGTGCTTAGCATTTGGGACTATCCTCGAAAAGTGTCAAGCGAAATGTGTCATTTCAAGTGAGAAGCTCACAAACTCTTGAAGAATCCAGTGCGTTCTCTTGATACTTCACCCAAGTCTTTATGCTTCGAAGAATGTTGAGTTCAGATTGCAGAAAGGTACTAAAAACAAACCCCTTGACCAACAGGCGAAGGGGGGTAAAAATTTGCGACGGCGGAGGTCTAATATGCGATACTTGGCAGGTCTTTCTCCCGCCACCTGCTTTAGGAAGCGAAAGAGAGAGAAAACCTCAACAAATGTCCAACACCGGATGTTTAAAGGCAGCAAATATGCCCATTTGTCACTGTGCATTGGGACTTGGAGCTTTTACCTTTTCATCGCTGGAGTTCTCGTTTCAGCCTCTTTTTGGCACGCTTGTCGCCGCCATTTATGACTTCTACCCCCTTTCTTTGGTCACCGTCGCCTTTTTCTTTGTCCTAGGAGTCGCACCAACGCTCCAAGTTGTGGAACAATGGACATGGACAAGGATATTCATTCAGTAAAAGCGTGTGGGACTTTGTGTGGATGAAGGGGGAGCGAAAAAGTTGCGAATTCATGGGCCTGATTCATTGACTAAGTTCAAAAGGTGTAAAATTTCTGAAAAGAAGGGCTTTTTAAGAAGTAAAGTGAAAATCCATCAAGTTGGAAATCCTTCCAGTGACTTTGTCCCCCCCCCCCTTTTTTTTCCGCGCTGTATGAGATCATCCCTTTCGATCGTTTACCAATTTGTCTAAGCTCTGGAGTTTTGTTTAGAAACGAGTGCGTACATATGTTGCAATTATTGCGGGTTTGATTGGTTCAGCTTTTCCGTTCAAAGGAGTTGAAAGGGGGGGAATGTTTGTGTCCATGTTAGGTGAAGCGTAATGAAGGGTGGGACTTGCATTGTTAATCAGCAATTCGACTCGAACTCCGACGGAAAGAAAAAGAAAAGTTTTTTTTCTTTTCTTAGAGGACGAACAAGATGCAAGAAAAAAACAAGATCCTAAAGAGGTGGGCTTGCGACTGAACAAAACGTTTTGTTTTAGGAGACAAATGCGTAGGTTGGACAGCTCACCCTACCTCTACCCCCTCCCCCCTCTCTCTCCAACACTACCACTACCACCACCTGACCATTTTTCTATCATTTGTCGGGAAAAACCAGCCCACACGGTATATGTCATACAGGGCAGGTAGGGGGTTGCTCGTACAACCAAATTAGGCTTTTCTGTGGGCCTGAAACGTGGCAAATCCTTTACTTAGCTTTCGCTGATGTTCTAGAAGATTTTAAATGTTTTTACAGTGCAAATAGGATAGCTGCTTTAAAAAGGAAGATGTTCTGTGGGAGAAAACGCTTGTTAGGACTGTCCTTTGGGTGGCTGAATATTCCAACAGTTGCGCGACCATATTAAGGAAGTTTTGGAAGCGTATGCACTTAATTGGAGAGTCCAATTAGTATTGCAATGACTTTCTAATTTATTGAAACTCGACTATCACCTAGAGTGTAGCATGGCTAGGAAATTAGCTACCGCACCAAATAACCTCTACACATCTTCGATACAGGACAAATTGCATAGTATAGTTGATTCATACACTTAAATAGACCATCACGTGTCATATATATCAAGTGTTCAGATATTCTGGACTAATTAAGCCAAAATATAGCGCATGCTTTTCAATCTTCATCTCAGGAAAAATTAGCAAAATGTCTGCGAGTAGGTTTCGGAAAGATTGAAACAGTGAAAGCACTCCCTTTAGTCATAGATTTGAACGGCGTAGGAGGCTTCAAAATTTGACTACTACTCGCACGGCCACATTAATTATATTTATTTATAATTAGGTGTATTATAAATAAATATAATGTATTTCTTGTACGTTATAAGCACCCCCGCACCCAGCGTGGCGAGGGGTTTTACTACCCCCTTGCCCCTGAACAACAGAAATTATGCAACTCCCCAACTAATTAAAATCCTGGGTGTGGCCCTGATTATAAGAATTTCCATTTCTTTTATTATTATTTTGTAGAAATGATTTGACTGGAAAACATGTATAGTGTTCTGGTTGGTTATTGTCTTAGAAATGGTAAGGTGTCTTTCCATGTGAGTTTCACGAAGTGACTCATTGTGTCGTCAAATTCTTTAGAATTTTGCGCAATATTTTTCCAAACTGTTCATGATTAAGCAAAGTAATAAATTTTCCGTGTTCAATAAATGACCCAAACGCAAGTTTAGTTGAAAAGAATTAAATCTCAATTCATGAAATAAAGGTCTCGTTTCAGTTGAACATTTGGTGCTTAAGAAAAGGAACCCAGAAATTTAGAAATTTTAAGTTTTTAGACTTTAAGCTATTGGAGTAAAAATTAATTGTTACTGTCTTCGTATTTCTGAGCGTTAGCAGTAGTTAATTTGTGTTGCAACAATTATATGCAAGAAAAAAGCGTGGTAGTATTTAAATACCTCGTACTAGAAAACTCATACATAGATTTATAAAAATACCATTCGTTCGTCCGGTCATTTTTTAATTCTCATGTCGCTTTCCTACTTTTTTTGTTACCTGTAAAAAGATGACTTCAGAAAGTGTATGCAGCTTTTTGGGGGTTCAGTGCCATGCTTTTAGCCTGAAAGACCAACACTAAAACTAGTGCAGCATGTGAAAACGTTTCACCATACCGAAGTCTTTCCGTAGTTTTACCGGAATTTCAGAAACATTTATTGCATTGCACTTTTCACGTATTACAGTCTTTGGTTTTAAGGCCCGTCTTTTAAAAAAGGAATAATCTAGAATACGAAGATGCCTTGATAAAGAAACCATTGCAGTCATCTTTAATATAGTAAAAATCTTGGACCTGTCACGCAGTAAAAGGAACCCACTTAGCATAGATTCAGTAGGTCTCTCGCGCTGGAGCTTTAATTTGATGGTTAGTGTTACGTAAAGGCTCATAGAAAAAAGTACGATTGCTTATTCGCCCGTGTCCGAAGCGTGCGTCAATCGAAAGTTGAATCGTTTTTGCCCTTCTCTGTATCTTCCGCCTGGAAAGCGGCTCTGAAAAAGAAGCAGTCTGGTAATACCTTATAGCTAGTCCTCTTATAATCAATTGATTGGATCAGAAGAAGGTAGAAGGCTTTCTTATGGCGCGGTATTTAGCCTTTCCCAAAGGGAGCTGAAATATTAATGGGATCAAGCGAGAAAAAAACTCTGCTGGGTAACCAAACAACCTGCTCTAGCACTTCTATTAACGAAAAACGAAAGAAAAAAACGACTAAAAAAGCAGCACTTCAGCCTAGCATCTCTTCAGTATTCCCATTCACAACCAGAAAGGAGTCAATGAGAAATCGTTCGTAATTAAGTCGTCAGGTTCGTTTATTTTCTTACTCTTCAATCGGGACAAAAATCGTAAAACAGTTGTCAACAGCATAAAAAATGGTCAACTTTCCATACATTCTGTGCACTAAAGGTATGCAATGCTATATACAAAAGGGGTGTCAAAAAATTTGTGGAAACTGTACAAAAAAAATGCCTATAACAAGAATAATCTTCTCATCCCTCCAATAATTCTTTGAAAAAATCCTCTCTGTGAACGCGGATTGCCACGGACCGGAGCCTCGACGGACTAGAGAACTCGCTCAGTAGCTTTTTCTTTTGCCCGATTCAAAATGCAATTCCTTATTTCAGTCCCGTAACGCTTCATTAGCTCCCCACACTCCTTGGCAGTTTGTACAGAACATGAATGTCACAGGCATTTTTTCCCTTAAATAATGTTTTGTCACTCATTCTCCTCGTCGTGGAGTGGTCCCCAAAAGTTGTTCAGACGGTAACGTGTCTTTTCATATGGAGTGCTAAGTGATCCGAGCGTGAAAAGGCGCGTTCGCATAGTCGGCATTGGAAGGGCCTGTCACCTGTGTGCTTCCGATAATGCCGGGTAAGCTCGTCTGAACGGGCAAATCTCCAGCCGCAGCCTTTCCACGAGCACTGGTACGGTTTCTCGCCAGTGTGGGTGCGCAAGTGCGCTTTCAAATGGGAAGATTTGGTGTAAGTTTTCGCGCAACCGGTATGAGAACACGTGTGCACAATAACCCGGCGCTTGCCCCACGTACGGCGTCTTCTGGGCCGCGGAATGGTGGCCAAAGCCGGGCTGGTACTCGGATTCGCGCCACCGACGACCATCGTCGCGGGAGCAGGGATGGGGATTTGCCCCTGGACGTTAGGCAATACATTGCCATAGTGGCCAAGAAACTGCGGGGACGACGGAGGAGTCAGGGCTTTGAAACTGTGGCAGTTGTTCCCCATCGTCGCATTGGGCGCCATAACGGGGGAAGCGCCGTTGCCAGTTAAGCTCACGCTGTTTTCGGTATTGGTGGGTCGGAGCGGGGTCATCGCGTTGTAACTATTCAGGTGATGCTGGGGGAAGTCGTCGGACCGGACGGGCACTTGGGAGGGCTGGTAAGGGTTATCAGGGGTGGTTGGGGGTGACATGTTGCTCTGGTAGCTGTACATCTGAGTGCTGGAGTCGTAGTAACTGTACTGCTGCTGTTGGGGACAGCGAACGTGCGTAGCCACTTGTTGATGAGCTACGCGTTGAGGCTGGGGCGGCTGGGAGCTATTTTGATGGTGGTAACCTGGGTAAGCAGGGTACTGCTGTTGGGGAGGGACAGGCTGGTATTGAGAATGGGTAGGGGACGCATTGCTGCAAGAGTACATGTGTTGACCACCGTCTTCGGTTTTGATATAAAAGGTTGTGTGGCTGTTGTCCTTGCTACGGTGGTAATAGCCCAAGTTGTCTGCAGATGGGTTATAAGCTTCGTTCCCGTAGAGAAATGTTTGGGTGCTGGACGAATCATGATTATTACGAGCAGCCACGTTAAAAGGATCGGCCATCGGATCAGGCTGGGTTGAATAGGCCGCTGTCGCAATAACGGGCTGCTGGTATTGCTGATGAAGATTGGTGGCATGGGTGGGAACAGGGCCCAGCAAAACATTCTCGATGTCTTGCCACATCTGTGAAAACATTTCACGATTAGAAATTTGGGTTTGAAAATTCTGGGGTCGACTTATCCATTGCTAATATTTCGGTGACTAAACGTTGGCCAAATACTAAAATGGTTTCTTTTCTCACTGTCGAGATTAATAGAGAAGATGGGAACTATACTTTTATCTGGCAAATCATATGAATGTATCATGTCTCTGCAAGTTAACCATAAAAATGTTTAAGAGGTAAAGATCCAAGCTTCACTTCTTTTAAGTAGTTCCTTTCAAATATAGTAGAACATAACTAAGTACTAAAGACTAATATAGATATTTAGCTCCTTCGAAATTAGAAGTGTATCTTTTTCACTTCCAACATTTCACATCTAAGTAGGGAAAGCCGTCAAGTATTCAAAAAGTAACTAGGATACCTTATCTGTAAACAAATGAGACTAAGTAGATTTGCTCCTAGTGTTTTACTAAAGCTTTGCATGATTTTCTTTCTTAACTGTTGAATAGACCCTGTTTCGCCTAAAAGAATATTCGAAGAAACGTACCAATCCTTGTCAAAAAACATAAAATCTCTTCTTACCTCTTGGTATTCCGCCATTTTCGATCACTTTTCACTCAGTGTCACAAATGTTTCAGCCGCAATTCTTCGAAATAGATCGTACTAGGACTGAGACCAATGCTCATCAAAGTCTGGACACCCGAGACGAGCGAATATTTTTTACGCTCAACCGTGAAAGAGAAAACTGTGAACACACGCAAGGGTCAGTTTGCCTGGACAGCAAGCTGTAGACAACCCAAATGTTTTGGCAAAAACGACACAAGGTAATCAAGATCCGTAAAGCCGCAGGAGTGAGGCAAATCCTCACCGATCTCTCGCGGTTTATATGCGACAAGCTTTCGGAACAGTCTTGAGAGACGGCAGCGAGTCAACTGGGGATTCTACGGAAGTGGTGCTCAGGTGACAACTCGATGGCGTATGTACCACGAACCTGGGAGTCGGGGCGGGCTTTAAAAAGAGGGAAGGCAAAAGGTAGTCTTGCCTTCGGTTCTTCAACACGAACTGGAGGTACACCTCTCCTTTCCGAAAGCTTAAAAGTGTGTATTGCATAGTGCTTTGGTTATACAGGGAAATGAGGGACAGTGGGGGGAAGGGGGAGGCATCCCTTCAGGAGGGTTCTCATTCTCAGGTGAGAGAAGCGCGTCCGCACTAACGCCGTGAAACTCCTCCTCCTCTCCCGAGACCCTCTCACGTGGCTACACACTCATCTATAGCTTTAAACTCCATGTTACGACCAAGGGTGGGTGGGTTGCAAAAACAATAAATGACATCAGCTTTCGGGGTTGGAGGGAAGAACTTTCGCCATATACAGTTGTATATGTGTGGAATTACGTATTACGACAATTCTTGCAAACACGAATTAGCACAATTCCGTTGGAAATACGAGTTTGGAGACCACGCGCTAAGGGTTAGTCCTTACCAAGCAGTTTGAAGACCCCCCCAAAACGCAACCGGATACGCAATATTGAAAATGACCTTCATTGTAGCACGTGTTTCAAGTCTTTTAATATTAGGGTGAGAATCAATTTGGAATTAAATGTTTAGAATTATGTATTACGACAATTCTTGCAAACACGAATTAGCACAATTCCGTTGGAAATACGAGTTTGGAGACCACGCGCTAAAGGTTAGTCCTTACCATGCAGTTTGAGGACCCCCAAAACGCAAGCGAATAAGCAAATTGAAAATGACCTTCATTGTAGCACGTGTTTCAAGTCTTTGAATATTAGCGTGAGAATAAATTCGCAGAAAACGGACCCAAACTACCGGAAAGATAGGTACACCGTATTTGCACGTTTAAACCTGAAGAAGGAGGGGGAGGAAGGAAGAAGTGAATGGAGGAAAGGGGGACAATCAGTGGAAGGACAGGCTCGAACCTTCAGAAACCAGTGACGTCATAGCACGAATATTAGTTTTAGCTATGTTTGTTATTCTAATGGCTCTATTTACAAAACAGTCTCAGAGAACCGCCGATTGAAACTGAAAAATGTATGGGTCACTATGTTGCTCTTTATTCGGTTACAGTTACTTGTTAATTCACCTACCATCGCAGTTCAGGGTATTTTATTTAGTTTAAGCTATTATTTTCATTAGTGGCCTTTTTTTTAAAAAAAGAAGAAAAACAGCTTTTAGGCAACTAGCAGGTTGATTTGAAAGCTCACCTTATGTGCAAGTTTCAGACTAGAAACTTTGCATTAATATACATTTCCCATAAACGCCTCTTGTGTGAAAAATATCCCATCCCAACATATATAAATGCACATCTTTTCAGGATATTTGCTTTTTCAACAAATGTGCCAGCCAAGAGCAAACAAACACAAAATGATATACCCTCTGTTGACGAAAGAGACCCGAGAATAAGGCTTTTGCAGGGCATCGAAAGAAGACTAAGTGCCCAAACAGGTGAGCTCCATCTTCCGAAATTATGACACTCTTCAAACGCAGATATTTGTTGGGGAGAGCCCCGTTTTGGTGTTATAAGGAAGACCCGTCCTTAGTTCCACTTTTGTCAACGTATACAGTAGTGACTTTCGAAGATTATAATTTACACCTCTCTGAGTTTCCATTCCAAAAACCCTATAATTTGTGTTAGTGGACGAACGCTGTTCACACTAATACGCATAGACTAATCACTCCAAAATGTACCGAGTTTCTATCGTGTTGAAAGTGTTTTCGTATCCTTCTGTATCTTTTCGTATCGTTATTTGTATAGCTGGATTACTTCAAGCACATGCTTTAACTATAGATTAAGGCATTTAAAATAATTTTGAGCACCTGATAAACACAATTCGTTTTGAGATGTGCTAATGCTGAAACTACTCAAAAGCTACATTTCACAATTCTAAAGCCGTTTTGTGTCCGTATTTGCCATTAAAGCGGTCTTCGCACATGTTTTCTGCACCTAATTGATTAAGAAGGATGGTGCGACTCTGGACTCTGGACTTTGAACGATTTTCGAGGCAACGAGCTTTGCTTACACCGTATGGAAATAACAATAATAAAAAAGGATGAAAACTTTAACTTTCGTTGTATGGTATCAGCACCTCGTTGTCTTGGTGCACCCAAAAGAAGAGGCGATGGAGAAAAGAAGTGGAGAACCTGAGAAATCTTTTTGACGTCACACATGTCCAGTTTCACTATAAGCCTTAATAGCCCTGTCCGCCTGTCTCTCATTCTGCATCTCTTGTCTTTGCGGACGTTCCACTTCTCCTTCTCTCCCCATCGATCATTAGCAGCCTCAGTTCTCGCCTAATTGTCCCATCACGTCTCCACCAAGCAGCACCACTACTTTTGAAAGCAGCAGCCACCACAACACCGTTATCGTTTTACCTTTACCTGCTCTACAAGCTGTAAGACTTATCTTCCTTTTCGTTTTAATACTAAAATTAATCTCTATTCTTGTTCCTTCGCCATACTGATTCTCAGTACTGAAATCGTGGTGCCATAACAGTCCTGTTTGAAGGTTTACAGCCCAAATTTCCATACCTTTTTCTCGTCTTTTTGTAAAAGGAAAAGAATAAACTAAAAAAAAGGGAAAACGTGGAACGCAAGAGAGAGACGAAAGAAAGAAATTTACGCGTTTAGTGTGAATTACTGGGAAACCGCAGCCATGAATCTCTTCTCAATTCTATTTCTTTTTTCTGTGTTGGTGACTACAAGCAAAACACAGGTCTTGTCCAATATCTTGTCTCACCTGATGGCTTACGAGATCCCTAGTCATAGAACCGGTTTTGTAGTGTCTCTCTGGTCTTTTTCATTCATATAAATACCATTTCATATTTGATTTTCTAGCCTTTACGAATGCGTTGCTTTATCCTCTAGCTTTAATTTAACATGTGTAATATTGTACAAGGCAAGACTCCAGAAAATCTATTTTCTTCGCCGAGGAAAAAAAATTAATAATGATAAAAAACGATTGAGCATCTGTCAACTATTCCCAAAATGTCTCATCGAAGTGCTAATTATTCAAATTGATCGTATAAACCCCACAAACCTACGAAACAAGTTTTTCGGAATCTCGATTTGTTACTTACATCTATCATCGCTCTGGTCTCTCACTCGCCTCCTTTTCCAAACCACTTATAGTTGGCAAATTCCTCGGCAGGAACACTAAGGAGATCCGAAGCAGCTAATGACAAAAAAAAAACAGAAGAAGAAAAAAAACATGTAAACACTTTTCGAAGTGCTTGAATTTGACGCGACTATGTAAGAAACCAATTCGTGAAGGAGGGGTATTTTTTTCAAATGAGAGTTTCTTTTAGAAATTTACGATCGCTTTTGAGGGCACGATATTATGCCTTCAGCGATTGTAAAACGCATCTTTAGCAAAGAAAAGACAAGTCAAGTTTGGTAAAGGCTTGCAGGACTCGTTTTTTTAGTTGTCGAAGTGTGGAAAATATCGCTCTTTTTATACCAAAAGTGAGAAGGTTAATTAACGAGATGAACAAAGTGCACCGGAAGATCTAAAACTCCGTCTTTCGTCAACGTGATCAGATGAAACGAGAAGGTTCGAGCATTGGCGACAAGCCGGTTTTTGATGGCTTCTTGATGGCTGGAAACGGGAGAAAGGAAGTATCAAAAGTGTCTTGCCATAACTACTTAGAATGCAGGTCCTCAAAAAGGTCTACTTGGGACATTATTTCCCCATTAGCATCTATGTGTTACCCTTCGCATCAGGAGAGTGTGAGCAGCAAACATTTCCATTCTGCCTCTCTTTTAGTTTTCGGCCTCTTACGAGAGAGAATTGGTTCAAGCGGAAAGAAGAGAAGTTCGGTAAAAACGCACGTGGTGATTAAAGAGGCCTGTCGGAAAATAAGGTGTCATAAAAAATTTTGGTTTCACGAGTCTTGTGCTTTTAGCACGTTGTAAAACGGTAAAAATTAGTTAACGAGCTTAAGAGTTTTATCATTTTTCACGACCCTTTTATATGACATTGGTTCGATTAAAACGTGACTCGTTTTATTACTTAACTTTTTTAAAGCATTGCATCCTTTGCTTTCCACAAGGTTGAAGCATTTTCGAAAATTTTCACGCTTTAGACGGTGAACAAAAGATTTTCAGCTTGACTTGTTTGTCTCCCTGTGTGTGAAGAAAATGTCAGCCAAGTTTTAGCTTGTACTTTCTCCTAGATGGAGGATGTTTTAATGAAACGGAGATTATTCGCCTATTTTCTGTGTGTGTTCTGTTCTTATGATTTAAATAGCCCAACAGTCTCCTAGTCTTTGGGGTAAATGTCGTTGTCTAGTGTAATAATTCAGAATCGTTCGATTCGCTTAGTTCCCCATTCACTTTAGTCCCGTTTCCCAGGAGATCAAGTAACACGAGTCGCTTGTATAGCTTAAGCTGTGGGTGGGTGTAGAAAAACTATTGTTGTGACATAAAGGAAGACCAATGCCAAATTATTACGGGCCTTTACTGTTAAAAGTGTATAAAGGAAACAGTCGGGGCAAGGTTTGAATGGAAGGTGAGAGTTATTTCTTTTCGAGAAAAAAATGTTCGACCAAAGGGCGAGAAAAGGGAGAGAGCTAGCCACCAAAGTATACGTTCCTCGAGATTACCTGTTCGTCCGTTGACATTACTACTCACTTCAGTTCTACATAGACCTCCCAGAGACGAGTGACACTGAACGCGGGGCCATAACACTAACCTATTGTGTTCCTTAATGGGACTTGTGGCCCTGTGTGGGCTGTCTCACTTAGATAATGTCACTTGGTAGGGAGAAAAAAGGATTTCACCCTTCCAACTTCACGTGACCTTTTCTCTACTTTTCAACTTTACCCTCTTTCTTCATCCTTAATCTTGTATTCTTTCGTACAAAAAGATTAAGTCTTCCAAAAAATGCTCGTTTACTCACGCCTTTGAACCACGTTAACCCAATTTGTCATTCCATGTACGGTACAATAATTCTGATTTATGTGATACTTGAGCAATTCTAGGAAATAAGAGAAAGTTATCGATTATTTTCTTGACATTTTAGGCGATATTTGTCAGCTGAAACCCGTGGAAAACTTCATAGTCAATCAGGCCCGTACCCAGGGGGGTTAGGGGGTTAAACCCCCCTTCCCCCCGATTTTTTTTATAATGGTGAACATAGGAGAATGAGCAAATGTCCAAAAAAATTGCATACTAAACCCCCCCGAACCAAAATCCTGGGTACAGCCCTGTAGTTAATAGTAAACATTAAACATGCAAAATAACAATCCAACATACAAGATGACTATGTTACGAAGATGTATTGTTAGTGAGGTGCAAGTCTATCCGCTTAAGTGACGTGTTTGGCGTACTAAACGCCGTCAAGTTTGCAATAGAATTGCGAAGAAATATTATTTTAGCAAACAAACTTAAGGATATCCGTCCCGTTGCAAAATTTTACAACACAGTTTACTTTATTCAGTCATTGCACCATGTCGCTATTACTTGACAATGCGTCGCAGTAAGAAAAACTAACACGTTTGAAAGTATGGAAGCCAGTTTCGAAGTAACTTGAGCTTTCAACTTCTGTATTTATAACTTAATAATAAAATTCTCAATCTATGATGTGTTATACAATACTTCTTTGTGCAATTTTTGTACAGACGAACGTGGGCAACAGGCATAAGCCTACGCGGGTCAATTCAATGAAAAAAATTCTGAATCTATTATGCTGATACACTCCTTATTCTGCTTAAAGTTAAAAATACAGTGAGACAGGACAAAAACTTTTAAGCCCAAAGTTTGCACTATTGTTAGGTTTCGTTCGCCAGTTCTTGTGGGACTACTTCACAGAAGCTCGAAAAGTCCAAACGCCTATTTCTTAACAGCAGAAGAATCTCTAATTTCAGATTGCTAAAAGTGATAAAATACCCTAAAAAAGAGGAAGGATTCTTTATGTGCCTACTGGGGTAGCGCCCGTCACAAGTCGCAATTTGTCTCAGTTTGAGCCTATACACCTTATGAGGCCTAAGCGGACACTTTCAATTGAAACCCTCCACAAGTCCTGACTTTATGAGCTCGATTGTGCCACCCAGCAAGTTCTCTCCCTAAAAACCACCCAACCCTTTCTAACTGCGCAAAATGTCACCCCTGAAACGTAGGGTTTGGATTGGCTTTTCCTACTTAGAAATACTTTCTTAGTTAACGAAAAGGAGAACTGTCTAATACTTCTTTTTCCTCTTTCTTCCCCTCTCCGAAATTCCAAAACATCAAGCAGGTTTAAAAGCCTTTAAGAAACCTGGTATTGCAAACTACTTTTGGCAAAGGGACCAAGATTTTCCCCGTAATTAAGTTAGCCGGGGTTTGTTAATTTGTTGCTAACTTGTTCTTAATTTTTTTCATGCAAGGATGCTAGTCTTGTCTACAATTCCTTCTAAACCTTCATGGATTGCATTATCTGTCCCAATCCAATGTTTATCTTTTACGAATTCTTCTGTGGTGGCGCAAACATCATGAATAACATGTTGTGCAAAATGTTAACGAAAATTCTAGAGGAGAAATGTCAATGTGTAAAAAAATATTTTCAATTGATTTCACAAGGGTGTCTACTTCACAATTCGTTGCATCCCCTTGGTTCCTTACTTTTCTCTAGATTTTGGAGAACCCGCTTCGCATGGATAGCTCTTTGACAAATCTTTCTCGGTTCTGGCGTGCAAGAGTGGGTAGACTAAGTTTCTGTTTGAAAGACCTCCAAGGGGGAGCAAATTACCGGGTAAAAAAGCACAGGTAGAGCATGATTCCATTTTTGTTATAGTTTGTCGCGTCGGATGGTCATCTTTTGCCGCGGAAGACCTTAAAAACTTTGAAAAGCTGCAAAAGATGCTGCTGACTCACACTGGGTTCATTTCCATATTAAACGCCTTGATCCCCAACATGATTCGTCACGTGTGTCGCTGTATTGCTCTGAACACAAAGTTTTGATTCTCAAGTTTTCTCGATGCCCTAAAAAAATTACAACATTTCACTAGGCTGAATGCCTGTTTTAATGATTGGTTTCTAAACTAGTAATTCTCAGCACAAGACTTATTTATTCTGAGGCACAGCGTAACAAGCGAAAGTAGTAAAAGTAAGTTTCTCGTTTCCTTATAAATAAAATAAAAATAGATTGCACCAGTGGTCCATAATCTTCAAAGCTGATCGAAGGTCAAAGGGCTGCTCATGTCATCCTTTTAAAAGAGAAACAAGCAGCATGACTTGCGAAATGGCAGCACTGGTCGTTTTATTCATTGGAAAACGAGAGAGGGAGAGAAGAAGAGAAGATTTTTTGAATGCGCCAGTTAACTACATTGGCACATGACAGACAAAACGACGCAATAGCGGAGCAACCAAGAAAATAAAAGGAATAAAAAAACTGGACTCGATTAGAACTGAACATGAGAAATGAAGTTGGGGAGCTGAAGGTTAATTGCCTGTTTGATCTACCTCGTAACCAGCAGGGAATCCGTCAAGAACGGCGGCATATATTCGATTTCTCTCTTCTGCCTTTGACTTGGCTAAAAGTAAAACTAAGAGAATAATTACACTACCAAGTAAATATACTACTTTTTCCTATATCTTCCGGCCGGGGAAACTGTGGAGACTGATGAAACGCATTCAAGGGAACCATAGATTTTTTTTTTCGTGTCAAATCCAGCCTGTCAGTTAGATGCATCCGTTTTAAGGTTACAAGGTACAAGATAGAGAAGAAACGGGTAAAGCAAGGGCTTACATTATTTGAAAAATAAAAGTAAGTCCTTTATGACGTTTGTCAGGAAGTTGAGGGAAAAAAGCGAAAAGAAACAGTGGTGGAAGGAAAGATTTTCAGCCCATCACGGAATCAGCATTGCTTGTTTATATGGCTACAAATTCAAGAAAAGAAAAGAGACGAGACTTTGATGAGAAAGGACCCATCATTCCTTGCGGAAGATAAGAATCTACTCAGTCAAGACTTTGAAACTTGCAGCCATCAGCCAATCTCTTGTATGGCTTTCTTCTGCCTTTTCAGATGGCTTGTCATAAACTAAGTGAACAGGAAATTTTTTTAAGATTTCCAGGTTTCAGGAAAGTATTTCCAATTGCTTCACTTTGGGTTACTTATGATGGACGTGCTGCGAACGTTTAACCAAAGCCTTCGTTAATGAAACAACAACATTGTTTAACTCTTTGCTAATCAATTTATAAATAATTAACTAGTAACCTGTAGTTTAACAGACAATTAAGAAAGACGAAAGGAAATTCAACAAAATTTTTCGAAAGCAGCGGTTGTACCAGGAACTGGTACTAACGTAATTTTGGTGTATTTGATTGTAATTCCCAAGCGAAAATTTGAAGCGTTATCAAAATTTGGGTATTGAAAGTGTTGTAGTTAACTTAATTGTGTGTTTTTTTACATATTTGCTTTTTACATATTTGTAAGACTGATCGTTCATTTACGGTTCTTGATGGTTTCCTTTATTTGACAACCAAAAGTTACATCCTTGTAAAGTACTTGTATGTATTATATCACACTTTCATTATAGACGTTGTCACGGCAGATCTTCAGGACGATTCTTTCCCACCATTTTTTAATAATATGTCTGCGTTTCTCACTCTGAAACTGTAGGAGTAAACATCCAGACAAATTTATGATCGGTGCACCGATTCTCCTTTGCGGCCATCTTTGCACTTTGAAAAACTCCATCTTGACGTGATAACGTCACAAACTCCACTTTGGCGGGGAAACTATTCTGCATTCTAAACCTAATTTTGCTTTATTCACCGGTACCACTAGAAATAACGAAAGGTAGGACGTTTCCTATGTCTAATGATGCTAATGACGTCGTCCGAATGCAAAAGTGTGTTCTCCTTTCGTACATATGGTTGAAAAGGACAGTCGGTAGTTTTACAAAAGATGGCGGTGCTGAGCAATCGGTCAGTAGTAGATCGTGATAGTTTCCAATCGATTATATCCTTCCTACAAACTTGCTCAGCTGTAAACGTTGGAATTCGTGTTGAGTGCCGCATTAAGTACTCAGTTTGTAACAGTTGCAAGAAAGTCTGGGCAAAAATTGCCCCGTTACCAGCTGGCTCAGTGCGCATGGGTCCCATCGAAACACAATTTGTGCAATGGCGCTAGACACTGGAGTTGTGACGGGGGGACTCTAGCGGCGCTCAGTGTTAAAAAAGCAACATTGGGTTCTCAGACGGAAACCCTATTACCAAACTGATTTTTCAGTCCTTTGAGTGTTTCTATCAGTGATTGGTTTGCTGCATCTGGGCGTATGTTATGCATAGTTCGTTTGAGTTTCAGTGCCACTTTTACCATTTCTGGTCATGTGTATCGTAGATTTGTTGTTGTTTGCCTGATTAATTTGTCCCTAGAAACTGTATTTCTCTTTTGAATGGGCAGATACTGGGCTACAGTACAAACGTCTTCCATCATCGTGCTTCAGTTGCGAACCAATTTTGCTGATGGGGTATAACTTCAGCAGCTAAATCTTCTGTATGTGCTATTTGACATGTCTCTGTGACAATTAGCGTTATTTTTCTATCACATGTGATACGTAATTAGTCTAGGAGTTGATGATGTAGTATCACGCCAGATAATCGTTCGTGGAAACCATGTTTTTACTTGAACGCAGATCGAAAATTTTTATGTGCTGCTGATTTATTGCCACGGATTCACTGCATTGGTGTACTAATGTTGTGTGACTCGCAAAATCGACTTTACGCGTTGGAATGAGGCGATGAGGATTCGCTTTCATTATGTTTTGGCGCCAAAATGTTGAGATAATTATGTTTTCAAGGTTTCTTGGGACCTGAAGCCTTTTAAAATAGTCTAGAAAGTAAACAAAGTGTCCGATCCAGTTTTAGAATGAACTATCGTAAAAAACAATCCAAGCAGCTTCAATTTACCAACGTCAGCGCTTCAATTTTGGAGTTAATTTTTTCGAGCAAAGGGCTTTGAGAAAGGAGAAGAAGCTGGAAAAACGCTACTTAATGTATAATTCATCAGATAAGCAAACGACGAGAAAATCAACGTCATGACGTTCCCATTTCCGCACCTCACTGGCTGATGGTTCACCTTCTCATTTGAACCTTCAGCCAACTCCATTCTAGTTGGATTCTAATTGCTAAATACATAAGATAAGATCTGTGCTCCCTTAACCCCCTTTTCCGTATTCATGTCCTCATCACTCGAAAAAAAAATAGAGAAAACCACCTTACTCATTGTTAGCAACAATATTTTTTAAAAAAATGCCAATTATGCGGCGCAATCTCTACACAAAAAATCTACGCCTTCGGCTCTGGAGTAAAGAAAATAAAGCGCTAAAAAATTGCATGACAAACGAGCTACCAGGTTAAAGGCGAGTTGCACCTGTCATGGACACCTTAAAAAGAAAGAGTCAGGCGCCAAAGCATTCGAAACTGAAACACGGTATCGGACGGTCGTTAATCTTTTTAACTCTCCTAAAATCGTGACTGAATCTCTCATCCCTTTATCAAACTTCTTCAGCTCGCTAGTGTGTGCCGTAGCTAAAAATAAAGATAATGTATAGTTTCGCACCGAAACAATTATACCGATCTGGATGCAGCAAAGATTAAAAAGGAAAAGTCTATAAACGAACGCCAATAGAAAACTTTAAAAAAATCTGGCTCACCTTTTACGTTATTTTAATCCTTTTTTTAAATTTTTATTTGCTAATTTTTGTTTTCAACAGCTGCAATATGTTTCTGCTGATATTACGTTATTATTCGTATTAGTGTACTCAAAAGAGGTTGTTTAAAAAACATTTAAAGTAGGTTAAATAAAAGAACAACAAGGAACTCCAAAATATTTGAGGGATTTGAACGAGCACGACTGAACAACTGTCTCAAAGGAAAGAAAAATCTTGGTGAACTAAATGTAAGCGTTTTTTTTCTATTTCGCAACCAGCGTTAGCATTTGCTCATTGCTGGCTTATCAAAGCATTTGCTTTGATTCGGCACAGCAGCACTGTAAAAAAAAATTAAAAATTGCAGCAAAAAATTATAAGGACTTTACTGTAAAAGTACTTTTAAAATGTTTTTCTACAACAAATTCGTGGTTAAAAAATCGGTTTTTTAAGTATTTTTACAGTGAAGTCCTTGTATTTTTTTGCTGCACAACGAATCATTGTAAATTAATCAAATATTGTTTACAGTGAGGATAATTGGCTGGTCAGTTAATTATCTCACTAAAGTTTGGTAAATTTAAAACGTATCGAAGCTCACAGTAGGAACATTGTGGGCAAGGCGGGAAATGTTACATTTTCGTTTCTAACATTGCGCATTGTGTGATTTCACTGTTAAGACTGGTGACAGATGGAAATTAATATTGTTGGGTTAGTCTCACTAGCCATAACAGGGACGTCCGTTTGATTTCTTTCTTTCTCTCCTTTTTAAATACCATGTCCATCTGAAGACCTACCAAACCGAAGCTAGTAAACACCAAGAGCACGTTCACAACAACTGATTGCTTGATGAATTGACACCAAGTTCCACACAAGCAAGTCGTCAGTCTTTCTATGTATGGCCAAACTTTGCGGTAGACCTCCGAAACATTCCCTGCTTTCCAAATGAGGAAAAAACGTTTTCAAGTCGACAAGACCAGCTTTACAAAAAAATCAGCTCCGGGTCGTCCTTGTCGCTTTGTCTCCTTCGCCATAAAATCTTACACGATTCTTTGTAGTAAACAAATGACTCTGAGATCCTTGCTTCCTGCTCTGTTCCAACTTTAGTTCCCCCAATTCCATTCCCTCAAATAATCCTCTCCCAGAAACATTGAATACGGGGGTCCTCATATATTATTATGCTGAATGCGACATTACCAAACCCTTTCCAAGGCGCTTAAGATGAATCGAATCTGTCGTTTATGTAAAAATTGTGTAAAAATGTGTAGCGTAAAGTTGGGCCAAACGAAGGACGGCAGACCACCCTTCATGAAACAACACCAAGCCGGACCAGCCTACAAAACCAGCATGGACTGTAACACGTACTTTGGTGTTCCACCTCGAGACAACTGTCACCGTCTCCGTTTGCAGCTGGCTCTAATTGGCTCTTGCCATAATCGTCAAGCTTGCACATTTGTCTTGCTTAGAAATAAGTCAGCCAAAAGCGCAACACTTTATTCGGTTGAACTTTATCGTGTTGAAATCGTTAGCACTGCCGTAGACTGTATTGGAAAGTTTGTATGAGGCAATATGAACATATGCTTCGTGCTGCTGTCCAAATTTAAAGAAAAATTGGAAATAGATGCTTACCACGAAATACAATATATCTTTAAACTTGATGCTGCTCGGAACAGTTTTATGTTATTTGCTGTGAAATTATGTGTGCAACAAAGAAAAACAAGCTTGCAGACGAGAACTTGCGTTAATTGCTAGCTAAATTGCCCTGGATACGGGGTTGGGGGCGGAGCCATTTGCATACAAGGGCCGGTAAGGAATGTAATTCACAGAAAATGGCGCCCATAAAAAATTAAATTAAGTAAAAACAATAGGCTAAGAATTGGTTTCTAAAAAGTAGGACAAGAACAGGTCGTGTGTCGGTTTTATGACTTAATTAAAGTTTCACGAAAGATGATTGGACCAAATGAACTGTTATAAGTCTTCACAACTTATTTTCCTTCTTTATCTTAACAAAACGCCGACAGTCTTTGCATCTTGTAAGCGAAAAAAAGTAACATGAAAGTAAGGACCCCTGTTGAGCCATATTTGACACGCCGGATGAATATGCTTTGATCATTCTGAGGAAAAGCGACAATTGCCCCAACACCTTTTACAGCCATCCTTAATCAACCGCTAGTCGACTTCCGAAAGTGCATTACACTGACTCCAAACAGCACTACGTCTAATTAGTATCTAAACATATAAATTTTTTAAGCAAATTTAACTCGTCCTCGGTGTAAATGTACACATATTTAACTTTTATTTGCACGTATTTCTTGTTGAGACTTCAGAAGCGTACTTTATAATGGTGTAATTGTTGCAAAAGCAATTTTTACGTTTCATTAAATCTGCGCAATTCTAAAAATGGGACTCCTATAAATTGCGAGACCATACATGGCGTTTTGTTCGTGTGTTGAGCCTGCACGTGATTCTCCAATTCTTGATTTTGTACCTGCTTCTAACCCAGCTTGCCTTTTCGCACCGCACGGGTATACGCCTTCACGTATATTTCTACATGAACTAGAAAGTATTACGAAGTAGTATTTATATCTAAAACGAACCCCCTGCTAAGATTTTCCAGTGGCATGTTTGCACCAAGCGGCTTGGCATGAGATCTAAGCAGGGGGTGAGATGTCCAGCGCAAGAGCAACGAGTAACGAGCTTCTCTGCCTTTTCGACCTTTAGGGAAAAAGTACGTTCAAAGTGGCTTACTCAGTTACCAAGCGGAGCACCGCTTTTTTCTGTATCATTTATTTTTGTTCTGCGTTATTTACTACCCGCAAGGTTCAAGTGTCCGCACTCGACATTCTCTTGCAGCACGAATTGTTGTCTTAACAGAACATTCACTCTCTCTGCTTGAATAAAAATTACTACTTTTTTAATTTTGCAACAATAGCTTCTCTCAAGTTACGAGAAGTTTCAGTCTAGATAATTTCAGCCTAAGAGTCAAAATCTAGTCGCCTTTTTTCTAATTTTGTAGGTTAACTTAGATTGAATTCTACGGATATGTGGACAATAAAGGACAAGGACTTGTAACACACTGTAGTGTGATTATGCTTGGTGTACTTAGATATGGAGATTCTCTTACCTTATTTGGCAGCAGAGTGTTCTAGCACATAATTTCCTTTGGAAGGGATGTTTTCAAACGGATGGAATTTTTAGCGTTCTCCTCGATGAAGCTTTCTTAAAAATTGAGAAAAATTCTTAAACGGATAGAGAATTCAAGAATAAGACTAGCTAATGTCTGAATAAAACATAAAGAGAAGCTGGTTACTGTTGTGGGATTCACAGCAGTTTGTTTTACGGTATCGGTAGGGGGAAAACCGCAAGCAAAGGGAAACGAAAGATAAAATTAAGCCATAACCCCCTGCGAATTTATATCTTTTGATCATGGAACTCTGCTGTGCCATTCTTTGATTTTCATCTTCTCAATCACAGCTTCTTAAAGCAAACATTCGAAAGGGAAGCTCACCAAAATGGAAAGCCTCATAAATGCAAACTGAAAATAACTATAAACTTGAACGCCCTTAAGCCTATCTGAGGAATCTAGATTAAATTTCTTACATACAAAATTAAAAGAGTGAAATGAGGTCACTCATTTACAATAGATTTTTCTCCTTACAATTGAAGATTTAAAAGAATATAGTAGTTTATAATGTAGTCTATAATGAATATAAAATATCGAAAATATCCTCAGGGTATAGATGAATTTTCCACAAAAATATACTCTCAATATAATTTGTTTAACTTTATAGATACATTCATTCGCGTTTTTCACATCGAGTCAAAGCTAATTTTGACGCACAAAGCTAATATCGGTGAACAAATAATTGATACAGTAACCGTTAATTTTAACGAATTAGCTGTTTTGTCGTAATTGTCTGAGGATCACTTTACTGATAGGTGATGAAATAATTTGCTTTCTCAACTACTGTTTATATGAATAGTGTAGAAATACTCGAATAATGTGAAAAGGTAACAAAGAAACGAAAGAAACAGAGAAAAATGCGTGTTTAGTTTAGATACAGGAACGAAAGTGTTATTATGACAAGTAGACCCTTCTAAAGAGAGAATTCTCCACTTCGCCTAATTCCGGGAAGTATCTTTGGGATGAACTAGTGTTGGCGAAACTAATAAAACGCGAAAGAAAATGCGATCCATGCGGCGATCATGTTCATCATCAATCAACGACATTCGGCCACGGGTTCTGTGCCCTTCAGGCTGCCTAAAAACAAAATATAAAAATCGAAAAGAAAAAAATGGCCAAAGATACCGTAACTGATCTTGTGAAGCTTTCGACCGCACTTTCTTTTTTCTTTCTTCCCCTCTCTCAGTAAAAAAGCCCGCGCTGATCTTCAATTTACAGTGACAGGAATTGCAGCGAGGAAAGAAATCAGCATTGGAAATGCAAAAAGTCTTTGAATTGAATTCCCGTGTGAAGTGATGAATGTTCGTTATAAAAATCGCTCGCCACGTTGAATCTTTAAATCCCTTTCACGAGGAAAAAAATGTCTGATCAACATGCAAACGTTATGCTGATGATAATGTGCGTCAGTTTGGATTGCAACCTGTCCAGAAGCCTAACACTTTATGGTTTACTACCTCTTTACCCCCACTGCCCACCTTCTAGTTCATTTTAAAATGGAAAAAAGTTGAACTAAAGTTATTCTTGACTTTTTTCCTTCGATGTGTGCTTCCAGTATACTCCCGAACACACTTTAATGCAGTTCTTTACCTAGTGGTAAGTTTACTTTCTATACTCAGGAATGTATGCGTCGCCAGATTTATTTAATGTAAATAGAAATTGGGTTTATTTGTTCTTCATTCAAATAACTACTAATTGGAATGTTGGGCTGAGAGCGCGAGTATGCATAAAATCCGCTCTTAACTTTTATCCAACCCTTTCTTACAATTGCAGATGAACTGGACTACCGAAGCTCCTGGGACCCCACCAAAAATTATTGTATGAAGTATATAAGTGAATCAGAAAAATGTTTTGCCTTTCTCTTATTCTTTCTCGATGGTTGGAACAGTTTTATGGACTATGTGCACGATAGCACCCAAACTAGGGATTCATTTAATGGGCTTAGAAAAAAAACGCATCAAAGTCAGCTACTCCTGCAGCTTCTTAAACTTCTCACCCGCGCCCATAACCTTCTGGCCAGATTCCAGGATGTGTTTGTATGTTCTTTTTTCACTTTTCTTTTGGGTAAAGAAAAGAACCTTGACTGGTTTCTCGAAACTTGGGTCATGGGTTTACTTCCCCCATAATTGAATCCCACAGGTGGAAAAGAAATATAAAACCCCAAACATACCGGACGGGGACATAACGATACAAGTATCCACTCAACATTCTTCCTCTGTTACTTCAGGAGTTGGAGAATTTACGAGAGGGATCTCTAGGTGTACTCTGCAAGCTCGAATACGGGCCTCCGAAAATTCGTATTTGGTTGGGGTGGGGGGAAGTCCCAGCTTCTGAGACGCATTTGCAGTACAATGTGCCAAGCTTTTGAAGAAAATTGTAATTCTGAAGCAGTGCTGGAAAGACTGTCCAGCATGTATGAGTGTCTGGAATGAAAACAACAAATTTATCAGCCATCTCAGAGTTTTGTTTCCATTCATAACTTATCGTGAGATCTACGAATGAATTAGTAGTTAATTTGTGTCCGCTCTATTTATTTGCAATTGTGGGTTTCACTAATAGTTATGAAAGTAAAAATCTTTACTTTATCTACACATCTATCATAAGATATAAAATGCTTGATATTTATGGATCATAATTGTGTGTTAACTTAAAAAAGCCGACGTTTAATTAGTGGAGTAAATACAATCGAGCAAAGAGATCACTTTCTGGCCACAGAAAATTCCGAAGAAATTAATTTAGTAATTATTATTAATGTTCTGGGCTAAAACGACTTATAATATAGTAACGTAATCAAGTTAGGTCATGACAAGAGTACCGTTTTAAAAGGAAATAGAAAAATAGACATTAGGAAATTATTGCTCACTCGACGATGCGAAAGGCGTGCGGTGTTTGTCTGCGTTGTAGATGTACAAAGTGAAAGTTATTGTAGGCTTATAAAAAAGAGCTCACTGAGCTGTTAGAAGAAAAAGCAAAACGGGAAACATATCATAACTCGCGCTTTTCCAGGAAAAAATCATATTCGTCCAAAGTTATGAAAACGCGTTATAGATTTTTATAACGAATTATTTGATATCCTCCCCATGTTAGTCGCTAGCACCGTTCAATAGTATCAAGTCTAATTTCCCACAGGAAAACTTTTGAATAGTGTACCACTAATTTATGTTGCAGGAATAGACGAAAAGACAATAGATAGACTAAGTGCGGAACTGCATTTAGCCTATTTAATTGTGTTTAATCTATTTAATTGTGTTTAGTATATTTGATTGTGTTTAGTCTGTTTAATTGTGTAGTCTATTTACTTGTGTTTACTCTATTTAACTGTGTTTTGCTAGTGAGTAACTAGATAATTAGGCTGTATATTGACGTAATGTAGCCAAAACCCTAATATCCTTTGGAGGAAGCCATTGTTTTCTTTGAACGCTTCTCCACGAAACGTTTAGCATCGCCTATTGATTGATCTTTTAGCCTAATCTTAAGATAGAAATTGCTTTTTAAAAAACAAAGAACAGGTTCAGTTTCCGAAGCGCTTTCAAAGGCTCCAGTGATGGTTCTCATTAACTCCACCATTATAAGCGATATATCAGCAAAATATAGTAGAGCGAGCTGCTTTAGTATACGTTATGAGACACGTTCACCAACCCACTCCAGATAACGCTACTCCTTCGAAAGTTCACAAAAAAAGCGAGAAGTGCCCTATCCGCTAAACTGGAAAAGGATCTCTTCCTTTCTTTTAGCTTAGCGTTCTAATTTCCCAAGTAAACGAACTGCTCTATCGGATAATAGCTTTGTATTTCCTTCTTGTTTTCGATCGTGTCCCGTTTTTTGTTTTCGTGACAGAGAAATTAATGTTAAAGAGGTGGCGTGTTAGACCGCGGATTGCAAGTAGGATGCCAAAGCTTCCAAGTGTTTATGGGAAATTACCCCGATAGATGAGACCCAAGTTCTCGCTCCAAATTTGGGCTCGTTCGTTCATAGTTTATGCTGCTACAAGGCTACAACGCTACAACGCTAACGATGGAAGGATTACAAGTCCAGCTCGGCAATTTACGAGCGATAAGCGAGTTATTGAGAAAATGAACTCGAAAAATTGCCTAGATAGAGTCAAAGTGTTAATAAAAAGGAAATGTAATAGTAGTAGTAGTGGTAGAAAGAACACACACTTGCGAGTGAAACTAGGCACATGTCATAACTCAGCGACCCCGCGAAAGAAGACGGAGCTTTCAGAAATCCCCTAATAAATTACATGGAGAAGGAACCGGGAATTTTCTGTTCTTTTTTTTTTTTGCGGACACATAGCCAGTTAGATCAGTTTAATAAAAAGTTGTCGTATCTTTCCTTATTTCAATTAACCATCCCGTGGAGGGGAAATTGCGAGGATTAATGTTGTCTTAAGTAGTAAGTGACTACAATTGGATAGCTTTAAGCTTTGATTGGTTGATATCGAAAGTGCCGAGCTAGGGATTTGTGGTGTAGAATACCTGACGTAAAAACAGGTACATAAATTGAATTGGCATCCTGCGACCGCTGTCTTTTTCTTGCCATGCTAGTTAATTAGCATAACGACGTCGAAGATACTGTCAGAAAAACAAACATGCTTTGAGCAATAATTTCCTCCCGTTCTCCAAGTAAGTTTGGTATCGATGGCGGATTTTTTTGTGACTTTAATTGCCAGTAAGAGATGAGCACACTGCTAAGTGTAATGATTATTCACTGCTATACTTAATTAATGTTTCCTATAATTAAAAATAACAGAAAATTGCAGTTTTCCTTTATGTTCTAATTCACACCGGGAAGCTAGGGGCGCAATATTCAGTATATTAAGTGTGGCTAAATTAAGCTTTAAAAGTAGTTTAATTGTATAAGAAGTTTTGGCGCTAAAGGAAGTATAGTGGACTTTTGAGGTTTACCTTCGTCTTTCATTGTTGTACACTATTTTTAAACATTAACCATTGACCATATTTGCGGCAGGTCGTTATTTCACATGGTTTTCATTTAACGATAGTAGAGGAGGGATGGGACAGTGTGGACACTTTTCTGTAGTTTATTTTTCACTTCACGTGGAGACAAAACTGTAGCCTAAAACTATACTCGTTAGATGGCCTGGTGTCCTGGCTATCAAATGAGCTATTGTACGCTTGAAAAACACAAACAATAACACCAAACACCCATGAAAACTGGAGGCTCCTCCGACTGTCCAAAACAAGATACCGCGGATACAATTTGGACTTGGGTGTAGTGCGATTTGTCCGTGTGTTTTGCCATAAGAAAATAATCGGTAGCCTTTTTTAAAAATACATAATAGACTTGAAATATCTATATGAAAACTTAACAGTTATACTCCCTTTCGATATAGGAATCATCTTAGCTCAAGTTAGTGTAAGGAAACTCACGATTTTGTAAAAATGATTATTCACAACAAGAAAAGGCAATGCAAATGGCTGAGTCCAAATCGTACTAAATCATCCCTTTGGAGTTTAAAATCTCGTGCAAAAAAAGGACTGCGATTTTAGAACAAACCTTTGGAGGAGTTATTCTCCAACTTGTCAGCTACATAAAAGTAATATTTATTTTACTTTTAGATACACATTATGAGTGCTACAACGAAATAATCAGGACCCGTTTCTTACAAAAAGGGCCAAAAATTCAGTTTTTATTTATTTTCTCAAAAACGGTTCAATATTTTTCGACGAAAATTTCCTCATGAAAGCTTCGTCGTATTCACTAAGTGTAAAATTTTTTTCAGATCCAAACCTGTCGTAGTTCATTAGTAATGATTTTTGTACGGTTTGTCCCACGTGTAAACTGTCCCATCCCTCCTCTACCATGTCTTAATTGGTAACAGGCGTTCGCACTTAAAATTCAGCATACCACAGTTTTTGTAAGCGAGGTATTCCGTCGTACTATTCGTCAGCTTCGTTTGCTCCACCCAAATACGTAAAATCTTGAGGAACAAACTAATTCAATACGTGTGTTCCGTGTTGTGCGGCTTGCTCTTGTTTAATAGCAACAATTACCCACGTTTAACCATATTTTCCTACGGTTCGAACTTGAAACGTACAGGAGTATCTATAGTCGGAATTCAGGTGTGAAGTACTTCATAGCATTATTTTTTATTTTTTGTGTAAATTTAAAGTGAAAGTTGCCCAGATTCAAGTTCAGCTTGCGATCTTCAAATCGACCAGTTGGCGTCGCAAATCTTACCAAAAAAAGAAAAAAAAACGATTTGGAAACGTTGCGTGCTAGTCACCAGGACGTCTTTCTTTTTATCCCTTTTCTTTTCCTTGGTCTTCTGCTGCTCAACTCAGGTCTACACAGTTGGGTTTGGCAATGAGCTACTGAAGTAGTGCAGGTCTTGCATTCCATTCAGAATCCCCCCCAAGTTTCATTTTTAATAATGCAAGTTGTAAAAATGGGGCCCAGACCGCAGTTTCCAGTGTCGTGGGGTTCAGAAACTTGAAAATGAAATCCTTCCATCAACCTTATTTTATATTGGGAAAAAGAAACATGAAAAAAAAATCTTAGCATTGAAAGAAGCTTCAAACTCAACATTTTAGCACATCTTCCCAAACTCCCAACTCCCCAAGCACTGCATAAAATCCCTCCAAGGGGGTCCATTTTCTATAAGAGTGCTCAACATCACGAAGAACAGTCATCTCAATGGGACGTCGGTTTCCTCAAGTCTTTCGAATCACGCTTTATGCATACAATCACAATCCGAAGTGTCCGAAGTGTTGGGATTAGACATTGGACCCCATAAACAACGAAATGGAAATAAAACAGAAAATACGTTTGTTTCAAACCGACCCAAGTCCTTTCCCACGCATTAAAGTCACAAGTTTAATCGGTGAATTAACTGAATGAAGCAAGTGAGAATATGTCTTCACGTATTCCTAAAGTCACTGAGCTGAAATATCCTGTTAATTGGCAAAAGACAATCTCGGTACCCGCAAGGACCCTGAATGAATGTTGAAAACATGTTCAACATTCAGCATAAAAAAAGACCCAAGCAAACGGCCCTGTTGCTAACTCGACGGACATTGCGCTAGCGGCTTACCATCCTTTCGCTAATTCTTACGGCAAAGCATTCGCGAACGGAAATTTAACTGTTGTCTTGTGTCATGCGATTCGTATAGGGGACGTTGGCTGAAGTTGCTGTTTGCTGAGTACTGTAAAGTACTACAGTATTCTTCAAACAAATCAACCGAAACAAAAACGTCCTACACTACCAGTCCGGCAATTGCGCGAGCGGTGTCCCACTCTAGCGTCCCTCGAACGTTTGTGACCTGCAGCGAGGCTTCTTCCCAGCGGTGTGGGACGTTATAACGTTATAATTGTTTGGGTCACCTTTTTAAGAGTATTTTACGTGTACATTACCTTGCTTATGAAATACCACACATTTTAAGGGACGGATATTTGTACGTAATATTTGCTCATCTAGCGTCGATGAGCAAAGAGTGAAGCAAATTTCCGCGAAGACGAGAGTATAGTCACCGAAACAGGATGAAAAACTTACGTAAAAGGGACTCGACGTATGAGGACTTGGTCATGTAGACTTTGAGTCGGGTTACACAGTGGCCCAACGTATAGAACGTGCTCAAGCGCAGCAAAAGGATTGCGGATTTTCCGCCTCGATAAACTGGAAAGGCACGTAGGTTTAGGAAGATCAACGTAAGTGACAACAAACTGAGATTTCTACATCTATAAGGTAGGAGTACGGTATTAAGAACTCAGTAGCGTACTATGGGAATACTCTGACCGTCCCTAAAGCCGCTACTTTACCCATCGAGTGCATGCTACGAAAGGTGTACGTGCTAACCTGTCTATGAGGATTGCTTTGCATAGTATTCCGAAATGCATGGGAATTGTCACTTTTTGGTGCGACCAACAGAGTATAAAAGTAAAGCGTATACTTAGGTGACCTGTTTCTAACATTCCAGAGAAGCGGGGGCCTTTTCTGACAGAAAACGGTGGTGTTTCGTCACTGCAAACCAAAACATAGCTACGTTAGCAAAACATTTCAACAGCACATTGCGCAGTTGGCTAAAAAGCCCAAACAAGTTTTCCCGCGTCGGAGTAGGGTTGGTCGTAAAGCAAAAGTTTTGTTACTGGAAAGTGGAGCAATTGGTCGTGCGAGGTACTTAAAGGTAGGTTACAGTTATATGTTAAGATTGTCATGTTTTTTTTTCACGCTGATACTGTCTTGTCGCATTTTATTTATAGGTGTAATATTTTCAGGCAAAAATTACTCATACGGAAACTCTTGGAAGCTAAAACAAGATTGTTCAGTACACTTGTGAAATTCGCTTCATGGCTTAGGAAACTTCCGTGTGCCAAGTTCACTTGCGTTGCCTTTACTTACTATTATTCCACAAGAGTTCGGCTGTAGTAAAATTTGCGTGGAGGTGAAACATTCTTGACTGAGGGAAACTCCCGTTGCTCTGATCTATGCTTAGGAGGAAAGTTGATTAAGATTAGGAGTCAATTTGAAAATATCCGGTATTACGGATATCCTCGACCTATTTGTGCCGTACCAAAAGATAAGAAAATATTTCAAGACTGAAGATTCCCGCGACTATAGAAAGGGTCACGGTCAGGTACACAAGAAAAAATTTACTTGCCTATACGGACAAAATCCCCTGAAAATCGCGCAAGTTTGCACTAGACTTTGAAGCTATTCAGATCGTTTGATAAACTTTTCTAAGAATTAAGCGTAGCTATTAGGCTATTTATTTAGCAGTATTTGGCCAAGTTCAAGTAAGGTTCTGCTCGGTTCACATTCAAAAATAAGCTCTGTCATCTCATGAGATTTAAGTCTGAATAAACGGAATCTGACTTTCAATTTACGTTTTTAGATAATAAAAATTTTAAACCTATGGTTGGATCATTTTCAGTTGATAAAAGAATCCGCCCAAGCATATGATTTTTTCGGTAAGAATTGCAATTTGGAAAAAAAGCAGGTTAAGAATTTAGAACTAGACCGAAATCCGACTCCTAATACATGTTTTAAATATGAATATATGCTATACAGATTACAGGAATTCTGTAGAAATGGCTGAACTACCCTAATGTGGATGACTTTGTTTCATAATAGAAGAACCACTCCAGCTTCATTTTGGTATCTAACCGCAATTAAGAAGGAATCGTATCTTAATGAAGGGAAGTTGGAATAGTTTGTCGAATACTAATGCATAAATCCCTTAATAGGCATCTGAGCGTTTAGTTTTCAGCTTTGTCGGAATTCTAGGCCTTTAATTTTTCCAATTGCTTGGTATCGTTTGCTTTTGGCTGTGAAAAGGCGGTGGCACTTCTCTCGAGCGACACACCAACTTAGACAGTGAAGTATGAGTTGGCAGGCAATTACTCAACACAAGGGCCCCATTCCCTTCATTTGCTAACTCCACTTTTGAGCCCTTGCCACACATGGACAGTAAGACAACTTCACGCTTCTATTCTTTTGTCAAGCCCAGCATCCATACGAGTGTGATGGATAGCATGCGGCTTTTTTCTCTTGGAGACCGTATTTGGCTACTACTTATACCACACTTACATTCGTACAACTCATTACACATAAGCACAGCTCTAACATGAAGTAAAACATTACGAAGCCGTTTTATTTTTATAGTTTTCGCTTCCCCTCTTGTGTCTGAGTGGTCGCAGTGTAGTTCGTGGTAGACAAGGGGTGTAGTGGATATCTAAGGGTTAACGTAATTTTCATTTAATCTTCCACGCGCATTGGGCGGGCGATTGCGACATCTTTTTTTTAAACAAAAAATAATAACAATGGCAATAATAATGATGATAACAATCCACATTAAAATCAAAGAATCATTTTAGGAGTAGAACGGAACGTCTTGAAAATGAAATTCTGGATCTTAATTCTCTACTCTTTTTTAGAGATCGAAGAGAAATAAAAAGTCTGTATGCATCTAACGTCTTGTATTTCGCCTATTCACTAACATTTTTATGTGGAAGATTACAGTCACCAAGGGCAAAAACACTTAATCGGCCGGGTGGATAGCAAGAGAAAGGAGGAAAATAAAAACAGCCATTATGATAAAAAAATAGCACATCGACCCATCCAAGACGGTTATTCTCCCAATGTCTATACGAGTTCCTTCGCGTTACACTCGTTCTAATCGCGCTTGGATGCTTTTGAACTCGTTGATGAGCACCGCAGCCGAAGGTTCTGCTGAACAGTACAAATCCGACAGGTAATTGGCCACTGCATCTAAACACTGACCACGAAATTGCCGCCTGGAAAAAAGTAAGATATCGACCGATACTACGAAAAGGTTTCAGCCAAGTCATGGTTTACCTTTCTTGCGCGGGCACTAAGCTGGGGGCTTCTACGAAATGGGTAAGTAAACGGGCAAGAACCTGCAAAAGATGAGTCGCACGTCCTTCCGCGTGCCACACCGAATCCCGGGCACAATGCAGCCTACCAACACATTAATAATTAACTAACTTCTCCCAAGTTCCTTAACACCGAACTCCGGCGATATACTTTTACCTGTGATAAACCATAAAAAGTTTGGCCAAGGGCACACCAGTGGCTTGCATGATGGAAAGAACCAAACTTGGATCACCTTTCAAGCGCAGAGACTTGAGTTCCAATTCTTTCGCAAGATAATCCAAGGGGAAGAACCGCTCGGTATTGACGTACAATTTCCCGACTGACTTAATCTTATTGCCCAACACAGTCAATTTAGTCTGATTATCGGAATGCGCTACTTTGTTCAACTCTGCGGAAAGGAAAGCGCAACATCAAAAAAAGATTCTACAGTAAAATTGACTTCCTCACCTTGGCTTATGATACTGGCCCATACGTTTTCAATTAAAGAAGGATCTGTATGTCCCGCACAGTGTAAAATAGCCAACTTACATTCCCATAAACCCAACGGTTCCGCAAATTCTTCATAGAGCTACAATAAATCTCCATTAATACTTAAGCCATCATTCCGTAGTATATCCCATCAGGTTACCTGTGTCACATCCAGCAAATCTGCATTTAATCGAGAAATAGCTTCTTGAACTTGAGGCAGTTGCTGGGACAAACTCGATATCGCCTCCAAGACCTAAAATAGTAACATATTGACGGAAAAAGAATAAAGTACAGATCAACTGACCTGCAGTTGAACTCGAGCAACGTCCATTTTTTCCTCCAAATCGTGCAAAAACTGTCCCTGGCTAACACCGCCATACCACATCTCGGCGGATTTCACGCACAAAATGGCTCGCGATAGGTATTCCAACCGTTGAGTTAAGGGGACTTGTGTGCTATCAATGAAGAAGTAAATTACACAATGCTATCACTTCGAACGTTGGCAGTGTTGTTCAATTACCTGTGAACATCAGCTAATTTTGCTAAAATTCGAGCCGCAGCTGTATAATTCTTGTTCTTTTCGTAAAACTTCCAGAGCAAGTCATGGGCTGCTAAATTATCGGGATGTTGCGCGGCGTACTTTTTCAAGTACGCTTCCACGAAGGGTGACTTAACCTAAGAAAAACGAAAACGAGTTGAGGGATCATTTTCTCTTCTTAAACGTTGCTAACCTCCAGTAGTTTATCCATCAACTGCTTTTCGATCATCCAATCGTACAACGCCACATGGAAAAGCTCGTCTTCCGACCTCAAGCACAGCTGCAAGATCTGTTCCACCTGTTACAGGTTACAAGAGAATAATATTTTTCAACAATTTCCTTTGACATTCCTATGGTATTACTGTTAGTCTGGTGTCTGTATGGACAGGTATCGCATCTTGAGCGCCGGGACTTCGTGGTACATTGCGTGGAAGTGGAAATGACGTTGTGTTGAGTAAATTGGTCAAATATTCCGTGACCGCCTTATAACATTCCATCCTAACCACGACGAATAGAAAAAGACATGTGATTTATACGAACGTGAATAGTACGAGAATGCAGTACGACAACGGTAAGACATAACCAGAACAAGATCATTTGTAGATATCGAGAAGCACAATTCGGAAAAATTTACCGAGCTGCCCAAGCTTGGATGCCTTGTTGATCCTCCCTAGGCTCGTCCGCTTTGTAATAGTGTCCTGCGCGATCTTGGGGGTCTCGTTTGGCAGCGATGGCCAATGAAAGCTCGATAATACCTTCAGGCCACTCACACGCTTGCAAGTGTTGACAAACAGAACTTACGTTGACTCGATGAGGTATTTGTTTGCAGATCTACACAAAAGCCGATTTAACTGACAAGAAATATTCGATAGTGGCAATGCCTACATCCACAGACTGACGAACTAATCGATCTTTTTCATTTCGACTTGATTCAGTTCGAGCTTTTAACAAGAGCTCGTTGACCTGGAAAACGATTCGTCAAATTAGGGCATTACTCTGCTGTGTACAATCCTTTCGGAATTACTTTTGAACAGGTTGCGTCTTCCGCTTTATACAGCGAGGGACAAACTTCCCTTAACCTGGCGCTGATACTGTCCGTAGACGCGTTATCATCCAAATACCTACAGGGGATTTGAGAGCGAGCAGTAATGAAAGGTATAAACGGTAAGTAACCACGAAATATAAGTATAAATAAAATACCTGTTAATTAAGCCGGTAATAAGAGCAGCACAAACGTCTTGCCCATTCAGGATCAAGTCTCTAAACGCCATAGATTTTAATTGTTCCTTCAAATCCTAGAAGAAGTTGGCATTCGAACTACAACTATGACTCTCTACTTAAAAACAACAAGCTTACTAAAGAAATGGCTTCTCCAAGTACGTGAAGTCTATGATCGCAGAGAACTTTCCATAAGCCTAAAACTTGGCTGGTATGATTCATTAGGTGTTGTAACGCTAGAATGGATTGACGTTCCTGGTTTTGGGCATCTTGTAGCAACTTTTTATGCACACTAGCATCCGAGCCACCTGTTCGACGCGACAAACCCGTGCTGCAGAAGAAGAAATGTTACGCTAACGGCACACATGGATTTGAAAACAAAAACAATGTTTAAATGTATACAAACCTGTCAGTGTACGCAGAAGTGAATGCCGCGTTCCTTTCCAGGAAATTTCTTAAGCCCATCAAGTGCTGTAATATCCACGTGATTTCCTCGCTTGATGTGCAGGTATCCAACTAAAATACCACGCAATTCGTAATTACGACAAATATGCAAACAAATAAACTTACGGACACATTACACTGAAAGGTAAACGACAAATAGGACGAAAAGACCAAAGAGGGGTGAAAACCTACCAAGCTCGCATTCCCCACTACAACGGGTTGAACTAGGGGCTGAAACCACAGTGGGCGTACTAATCGGCTGAAGTACAGGTAAAGTCCGTTGTGTTTGCCAGAATAATGGATCTCAGCACCTGTGTTGAGGAAAGTCTGTTGTTGCTGTACGTACGGACTGCGCATACCGCTCGCAGCAAAGGATTGACTCTGATTTTGATATGGGTCTGGCGAGGGTGCAAACTGCTGCGGTGTCGAGATAACGCTGGGATTAAAGCCCGCTACCAACACAACGCATTAAGAAATGTTATTACATTGACCAGTAAATAAATTACCTTGTACGGGAGATGAATATTGGGGTGGCAGTTGACCTGCAGCGGTTTGCAAAGTATGTGAAACGGGCGCTACAAGGAAACACGTCATGTTAATTTCGTTACAAAAAATCCCATATAAAGTTTGGTGCTTTTTCCTTTGTAAATGCAAGGTTTATAGCCGATAAGCCACTACTTACATAATGGTGAAGTCGGTGGAAGAGTCATATTGGGCTGGTAGTTCACTCGACAATCGCCACCATATAGAAAGAATGCCTGCGTAGCCCACTCAGCGACCTAAAATGAAGAAAAGCGATTATTTAAAGTTTACTTTATAATTGTAACTATTATTTTTTTGACGTTGAGGAAGCACGGATTACTTGAACGTCTTGAACGCTGGAAGAAGACGCCAGTACAAGACTGGTAGCACATGCTTGATCTTCTTTGAGTACTTGGAAAAAAAATTTGACACCTTCACCATCGGGGCCTCCCGCATCAACCAGTAATTTTCTTAAAACATCCACTGGTCGCAGTTTGGTGACAACTTCACATCCCTAAGAAACACACAACAATGAAATTAGCAAAGCCTGTTATGAACGGCGACTTTGTGATTCTGCAATTTAAATAAAGTATCGAGGAGATCCTAGATACCAATTGCTAGAATTTCTCGTAAAAAAATGCCGACATTAAGTGTGGGTTACTTGGGCTGTAAGGAAGATAAACTGTTTGGGGCTTTCTGTGTGTTGGGTTACAATGAGCGGTGGTTGGAGCCCGTGGGTAGTAACAGAACGCAAGGGCATTTTTTCTGCCAAGGCCCACGTGCGCCCGTCCAACCCTGCTGTGATGTGGCTCTCCATGAGCTGAGTTTGAAACGGAAACATGTCGGGACTCATCATCCATACCACGTCCGCCGATTCTGTCACGGCACCTGACAGTAAGAGTGTTCCTAAAGGAAAATATAGTCGTTAGTAACACAACAGCCGCAGAATTTCGGTCCAAATGGCAGACGAGGTGCTTTACCTTGCGAATACACTGCCGTATGAACTTTGTGAGGTCGTTGGGGAGGGGCATTGGCCGCAAATCCTGGTGGCAAACGCACATGGACGAGGCTTAAGGTAGCAGCTTTGGAGGTGACGTTTTGTACAGCAGAAGCCAGGTACAGAGTCGTGAAATAGAATCGTACACCGGCAGCCGTAACTGCTAACAAATGCAAATGAGGCGATTCAGATTCTTGGATCGCTGCAATGGAAACCACGGGTCGTAGATTGGTCCGATCCACAGTTCTGTTCAACACACCAAAGTAGTTTCAAATGGAATTGAAAGAGAAGCGCTAATACCTGGCAATTTGAGAAGCGGCTTGGACTATCGAATTTTGACTCAACGAAGCTACTCTCGACAAAGACTGGCCGTCGGCTCCCAAATCATAAACGTTAATACTGCCCTTTTCACTACGCGTATAGAGCAAATGTCTGGATTCGTCCACGCAAATTTGGGCCACAGGATCATCTTCAGCGAAAGCCGAGCCAATGAAGGATGGAATCAAGTAGGACAGCGTCGTTTTCGAGTGATTGATTTTTCGACATCTGCGACTGAACCACCCATCCTCCGCCTGGAGACATTTTCAAAATGTGAGTTTTGAATACAGCGAAGAATTCTTGTTTAATTACTTGATAAGCAAGTTCATAAAGGCATCCATCTTTTGCTCCCATGAATATCCTTCCTTTGTCCGTACCGACGACAGTCGTCACGTACGATCCGTCTGTGGGCAAAGAGAATAACGGCTCCGGTAAAAGGTGCATTTCATCCCACGTGGTTCCATTCCCTAGCCCGAGAAAAAAAGAAGGAAAAAAATTATGACTAGTAGCCGTGTCTCCCAATTCACATAATCAAGTTTACCACTGGTGGGTGCTGTAAAGCTCACTCCTAAGAGAACAACTTCCACCGGGGTTGTAAGAGCGAGCAAAAACTGGATATGACTTTGGAAAACGCCCGATTTGGGTTTTACCAGTCCCACACCTAAGATCGATTCACTGAGGCCGTCAAAATACGCCAGGTCTCCGCTACAGAGCACAAAACCCCAAAAAAGAACACAAACAGAAAGAGTTTAAATGAAAACTACAAGATTTAAGGCAGTAGATAGCCCTTACCCATCTTCGTACGTCCAAACGTAAATATCGCTATCGATGGTGAGCCAAGCTCGGCCCACTTCGGGAAATATTCCCATCATGCAATAACTCTGCATGTCTGTCGAAGAGAAAATTGTAAGTTTTCACTGCTATTTCACCTTAAAATCCCCCCAAAAAAAAAACATTACGTGCAAAGTGCTCTACTAATTCTGCCGGGAGGGGAATTTTTCTAACCATTCCCAACTGGCTCAAGACCGGCTGACCATTAGGTCCAATGGGTAAATTGGGATAATCGGTATCATTTAACCCACTGACGGTCGGACCACCTTTATAATAAAGAAAATAGCATTAAAATGTCCAATGAGAAACAAATGTCTGGGTGTACCTTGTGTTGTCACTTTTAGTTGTTCGAGAAGAGGAGGATTGTTCCCGTCTAGCTGAACAAACTGTTCTAAGTTTCTACCAGCAAGTTCCAAGGACTGTTGAGGATTCACGTTAGATATAGACACGTTGCCCGGCACAGGGACTTGGGACTGGAAAGCTAAAGATGTTTGCATGGTTGGATTCATGCTAATGTTTCCCGCAATAGTCATCCCACTTCCTAGGGCATTTTTGAAGGACGTTGACAGCGACGGATTCTGAAGCATCTTTATTAACTTAAATAGGAAGATATACTATCATGTGAAGCCAGTGTCAGCCAACCTAGAAATGAAGCTAAAACAACAAATATATAACTGAGTTTTGCCCTCGAATGCAAATATTGCTGAAAAATACTCCTCATAACACGTAAATTAACAGCCCATACGGTGCTATTACAATACAATACCTTAGTGCCAGTGAGAGAAGAAGAAAAGGAATACACAGAATGCACAAAATCAGATACTTTGAGCGTGATTAGATTTGAGGGCCGGTACAAAAAAGTTTCGCATGGCGCGTCATGCCCAATTCCCTAAATAAATGCACGCTAGATGGGCTTCCTTTTTACTTGGTAATAAACTTCTCTGTTAGGTGGCGTGCGCACCGCTGGGAAACGAGCAAACGAGCTGATCGAGAGCCGTGACGAAAACTTCTCGTTCGATCTTCGTGAAATCGCGGAATGTGTTATGAAGTGGAATAGACGTAGGTTTACTAATTTTCCTGTATTACAAAAAGGTAGCAAGTTGTTTGCCTACGACATAATATGTTTCCGATGGGAATGGGAATTATTACGATAAGAATAGGGCTAGTTAAAAATCACGGGAAATTTTCGAAAAAACACGGTTATGATTCAAAAATAGACCAGAGATCAGGGCGTCGTGTCATAATTTGCATAAATTGGCTTTTCTTTCAACAAAAGTCCAAAATGTAATAAAAAATACAATATTGAGAAGCTCAAATGAACTTGTCGTAATATTACACCTTCATCTTCGATGCTACAAAGGAAAAATCCGTTTGAAGTAATTTGGAACTATGCAATTGGCGAGAAATGTACTAACTTATCCAAAGTCCACCTCCAATGCCTCTTTTTGAAAGGTGCGCTTGATTTTCCAGTTGACGATCAATTGAACATTTCCTAGTGTGATCTACAGTAATATTGCACAAAGCTTTTGGCGTTTACGACGCTGCATATATGCAAACTGTGGAAAATTGAGAGTATGTCTTATGAAAATTAGACAATGGGTTATCTTATCTGTGTTCTTTTGGAATTAATTACACCGTAGCTAGTGATTATAAAGAGAGGGTAGTTGGGACGTTAGAAACCCACTATAGTCGTTCTTTCATTTTTTATTTTGTGCACGAACCAAGCTATACATTTAGAAGATGCCATAAAATTTAGAAGATGAAGACTTTTCATGTCTGTGTGACGAGCTGCTGATTGCTTGGGAGAACAAACGTAAGAGCAAAAGCTAACTGAAACAAGCGGCTGGCCCATGCACCTTTGTGACAAAATGCTGCATGTACCGGTATTGTTGCAACACTTTTGGTGCTGGTATACTTACGGCTGAGAGCTTTAAATGTATCGTGGGTCATACTAGCTAAACAAGTTTTTGTACTAAACACCACTGACATCAAGTCCATCCATCGAATTAATACGATGTGTTCTTATATTCGTTTCAGTCCGACACAGAAAATAATAAATCGAATGCTTGTTATGAAGGCGAAATTAAAATCTACCCAACGAAAATTTTCAGATATAACCCCAGTGATAGTGTAACCGTTTAAAGCTATTTCTGCCAGAATAATGTTATTTCGTTAGATGTCGTTCTTTCATTCGTATCGCACCGTAGCTCTCCTTCACTGTAGAGAATTAGTGATGAAGCTTTTATATGATTGTACTGTAGGTTATGATTTACTTTCAGACTATTTTATAAGATTTACGAGTACTTAACTATAGAAAACATGACAAATAAAACAAATTAACCCCATCTTGACATGTCCAGACAATGCTTACGTGCGTTCGAACGCTAGTAGCGAGAGAAGACGCAACATGAACCTGTACACTGTGCTCGTTTTCCCTATATTTTTTTTCTTAGCGGTAGTTCTTGACGCTTTCAGGATTTACAGATCAACCTCCCGTAAGCCACGAGTTTTAGTTTTGTCCAGTCTTTCGAGTTTCTTGTCACCCACCTCTTCTCTTCGTTTGTAACAATTCCGGTTTTGGAATGCAAAATTTCGCTTACACATGTACGGTGTGTTTGGAAAATCGTAGGAAAACCAGCATTGTAGGGCCCAATATCGCCCTAAAGGTGTTTTGTTCAAGATGAATTGGTTCATGTAGGTGTCCTATTATCATCTTCGGCTTCTTCGGGAATCTGTTGTTGTTTTCTTATTCCAACAATTGTTCTAAGGTGCATACTTTTATTGGTTAAGTAAAATCTGCAATTTACGTTTGATTGAGGTACTTGATCAGAGCATTTTTAATGAAATGTTGTTCGTGAGTTCGTGCACCGAATCCCAATATTTCATCCAACTCGATTGTTTATTTTTAGTGTGCAGTTCGTCCATTAGTTTTTTTTCCCACTTTACGTTGAATGCCAGTAGTAAATGCTCTACATTTTCCTCTTTCGCTTCACAATTTCCGCAAGTCGGGTTGTCTTTAATATGGAATCTGTTAAGCCATGTAGACTACCAATTTTTCCATGGTCGTTGGAGTCGTATGCACTGCTATCGCATTTCTTCTTCTCCTGATGTTTCTCCATTTATGATCGTAGAGTTACTCTGTTCTTTAAAGTATTTTCTGTGCTGTATGCGCTTTGTTATTGGCTGAAAACACCTTTTCTACTCAATTTTACTCGAGTTAACGACGCCACGTGCTGTGCCACGTCCACAAGATGTTGGTTACCGCAATCTGATCCCTGATGAGTCCCCTATGTCTCGCACGAGAGCATCTTGGTAGAGTAGTCATCCAGACAAAAACCGTTACATTTCTTTTACAGCAAATGAACATAGGTGTCGTGCGACTTCTAAACCACACGGTACGTAGGAAAACAGAGAATAAGCCCAACTAATTCAGTGAGATAACGTCACTAAGCATTTTATCAGACATGAATTAACAATAATGCCTTGAGAACCTCAGGAAAATCCACAGGAAGAAAGAGAATGTATTCCTGCGAGGCAATACTAGCACACGAATTGGAGAAGAGAATTCTGTCACTGTTCAATTGGATGGGAGTTGCAATAGGTATCTTGCTTCGAATCGCAGGTCAACATTTCTTTTAAATTCGTGATTCTATATGAAATGCGTCCTTGAGAGCTGCGCTGAACTGACTTTTGCAGTAATGAACAGGTTTCCCATAACAAGAGACAGTTAAAAACGCGCTTCCGGAATCACGGCGGTGATTACCATAAGGATTCCTTATCTGAAACTTAGTCAAAGCATTTTCTTAGTCATTTAATACAAATGGTGATTTAAACGGGTGCACTTTTGTTAGAAATGGTGTTTATTTACAAGAAAAAAATGATACAACAGCTTCGAAAGTTTAATTAATGAGTTATAAACGCCGTGTTGAAGTAAAGTGTTCTAAGTTACGAAATCTCGCGGAAAGACTCATTTCGTCGAGGCTTATACTTTATTAACTTTCCATACTCCGTTAATAGCACCTCCCAATAACAGGAAATTTCATCCATTCTTAGGTGTTCCCAAATGAAGTCAAAACCTCTTTGAGCAATGTTTTGCGCAACGTCGTCATTCTCCTTCACAAAGCTAATCATTTCCCTAGTAAAGAAAGGAAACGCGAGTGAGTGTAACCGGGTGTGAAATTACACAACATTGCAACTTACTGCAGTTTCTCGGTAGAAGAATCAGGACTGACGGGAATGTAATGTACCCATGGTTTCATAGCCGGGTAGAAAAACTCGATCCACTCGTCACCCACGTGGAATACCAGGGACTTGCATAAGAATAAGTGCTTGAACCTGAAACTGGCAGCCACTCCGCGGTAGTTAAACAAGTACTTAAACTTGCAATGTTCTTCAAATGAGACCTCTGTGGCGGGCGGGGCTCCCAACGTATCCTAAAAAGGTACCTCTTTTGAGCTTACCCGACTTCAAATTGTGACATATTTATACCTTGTCTGATTTCCATGCTTGATTCTTAGTATACTGGGCATCAACCAAGTCAGGATTTCGCCTAGAAAGCATAATTAAAGGATCTCGTTCCGAGGAGGTCCTTGATCCGCGAAAAAAGGCTTTGGTAATCTTTTCAGACCACGGCGTCGATTCACCAGCTCTGCGAATGCGCTCTCTATGCAAATCCCACCTGCCTAAGCCCGTAGGATACAGGCTTATCGCAGGGCCTCCTTCCCAAAACGTCCAAGCAGGATACGTAATATCCATATATTCAGGTGTCTGCGAAACATGGAAAGTGTAAATAAATGCAGAGTCTATAACAAAAGAACAAAATGATCGAAAACAGCACATTTTTTTGAAATTTTACTACGAAAACGAGTACTTCACGCAACGATCACGAAACAAAACAAGATCGAATGTATTGACTAATCGAGGATTCAGTTGCTGACTATATTGCTGACTATAGCTATATGCCGACTATATATATAATTAACAAGAAAAAATATCCGTTATAAGAAAAACTTACTTTACTAAACGAAAAGACCGGTAGATTCTGCCGGTAATGCTTGTGAATTTGCGGCCAATCGCGGTCATTAAGAACAAACTCTACGTCAGGTAACTTCGGTAAAAGAGGAATGATAAAATGTTCGACGCCACTGCACCGTGCGGGAAATAAGCAAGTCTTGCTTCTATAAAGTCGGTGGTCGACTATTTGGTACAAGGTTCCCCTAATTCAGTCAACGGAAAATTACTGTTTTTAACTCATCCGAAATAAACAAGATGCAATATTTTAGTTTGAGCCAAATAAAACAAATGTTCCAAGAACGGCTGCGAATTAACAATTTCAACAAAAACCGAATTGTCTACTTGTCTTTGGCTGCGTTTATCATATTTTTTGTGATTCCTTCTTCAAAGGTGGACAAGTCTTCATCGATTAAAGGCGTATAACACGAACAGTTGGTACTTCCACATTCGTCATAATTTTGAAGAGCGAGATCAATTTCCCTCAAATACGCTCCGAATTTCGGGTTAATAGAACCTGCCATGGATTTGAATTACATTGCATTAACAGCAAAGCATTACAAAGGCTGATTGGTCTTGTTACCTTTTGAAACTTCCTCGGATTTGTATTTTTGTGACGGAACTTTATCATTTTGGCAACCTTCATCCGAAGGATTGTCAAGACTACAAAATTCTTCTTCAAGACTGGACTGTGCAACGATAAGCCCACACGCTAGGTAGAATATCCTACACAGTAGTTTAACATACATATTTTCAAGCTACAACGATAACCACAAATCGGAAACAAATGAACTTTTGAAAAAAAAAATCAAATTGTTTTCATGAGCTTCGAAAAATTTTCCCTAGATGTCCTCACTGTTTCTTTCCCAATCTTGCGTGCGCGGAAAATATGGTGTACCTTCCATCCCTGGTAGATGGCCTTCAGGAAGCTTACGAACGCAATTGCTTCCCCCAGCCATTGGGCTTGGGCCCTGCGGGTTAATGCCGTTTCCCAGTCTAAGTGCGGGCAGGCTTGGCCCATGTTGTGTTTGGTTTCGTGGCACGCGTTTTCACGCATATAGTGGACAAGGAGTGTGTAATTTCGCCTCCTTCCCGAGTGCAGATTATTGGCAAAAAAGTTCCCTTCGTGTTTGTCTCTCGTAAACGATTTCGGATATATAAAATTGCTTTCTACCCCTCCGTTTGTTTTTCTGTCCTTCTCCCCCTACACACATTGGATATCTCAGTTTTGGGTCCCTTCTTGAATTGGATAATGCGTTCACCCGCCAGTGGTCCACCGCGTTTCAAGATGGAGGTCGTGGCTTGCTTGCCCGCTGTGATTGAGATTTATGAGTGAACCCTCTGATACTTGCTGCATATGACACCATAATCTTTGACACGTTCAGCAAAAAAATAAAAAATAAACAACCCACCATTTGGATTACGGATTACTCATACTCGCGTTGTACAGGTAAGAACTTGCTTTGGTCCCATGCAAACCTTCCTCATTCCCCCTTTTTTAAACTCCAGCATGGAATATCGTGTGTGTTTGGGGAAAAGGGGGGGACGGGGGAGAGCAGGAGGGCTGGGATGAGGGGGTCGCTAGATCGGCATCGGCCATGACGTTGGAACTAGCTGATAACGAGAGGACGGTCCAGGGGCAGGCAAGGAAGGCATTCTCGCCTGCGGGTTGTGCGATTTCCAACCTCTCTCTCCCTCTACCCCACTCCCCAATCCAATCTCCCCCATTCTCTCTCCCTCGTCTCTCATTCTGTCTCTCTCCTCTTTGGAAGTCCTTGCATATAGGCTATATAGCAAAAGGCAGCCTAAGTGCTGTCCTTGAAGGCCTTGTCTGTTTTCTGTGCGAACGCTACTATAGGAAGACAAGTGGGTCTAATAAGCCCTCCTTCTGATGACTTCTCTTCTGGGCTTTACCAAAAAGCAGAAAAAAGAGTTTATGGACAAAAAATCGGGAAGCAGCCAACTTTCCGGGGTCTAAGGGGTATCTTAGTAACGTATTATAGAGTCAAGGGATTGTTTAAGCGCTGGAATTTCATTTCAACCCCTTGTCGCCTATAAAGTATCACCCTGGAATGCCGTTTTGTTTAACGAAACGCACTGGTGTCGCTTACTGTAGGAATTCCAGACGAGCATGGTTAGATGTGCTACAAAATGACAGAACGGTTCAGTTTAAATGCTGCTATAACTCTTAGATGTCCCCCTTTTTTTAAGGAAATAATTATTTTGACGCTCTTAGGTAGTATTTGTAATTGAATTCCTCATTGTTCTAAATCCCTCCACTCTGGGTAATTAGCCATCTCGTCATACACATCTCTGTCATGAATATCGTGTCAATTTGTAATTACGTTGTACTGAAAAGTGTGGCTTTCTGTTAATGGTCCTTGTCGTTGGATTGATCGATATATTCAAATATTCGGATTACAGTCTTTACAAAGTTAGACAGTAAAAAATTAAAAATAGGAAAAAATTAAAGAAGCTTCGCGCTTTCATTTTCCATTAATAATTTTTACATTCTACGAACAATCCAACTTAGCGTATAGACGTCAATTTTTCAAGTTGTTCTAGGTTCGCTTATGTCAGTCATTGCCACTCCGGTATTTCAGTCGGGAGTATTCTGTAGCTCAGAAATAATTACCGCATATATTCTGGAAGACGCATAAATGTCCACATTAGCTCCCAAAGAGATTAATAAGAAAAGTAGGACTGAGATGCGATGATTTCGTGGCAGTGGGTAAAATTCAAATTCCGAGGTATTTGTGGATTTCCCTTGGAATGACCATCTTCGCCTGAAAGAAAGTTGTGCATATCATTGCAATTTTTTTTAGCAGGAAATCGAAAAGAAGTTCCGTGGTTAGTTAGGTGTGGTTTTCGGTCTATCTGAAGCGCGACAAACGAGCGGGGAATTCCGTTTCCACCAATGATAAACTGTTTCCTGCATAGAGATAATGCATTTCAATCCCGTTGAAAAAAATCGCGCTGTTTTCCATCACTGGAGGTGCAGAGTTCCAAGTGTTGGAATCCAATAAGCCAGAAGCTACCGTTGTGTTGGTTGGTAAGGAGAGGGGGGGTGTCTGCAAAGCTACCTTTTGTGAAGTCTAGTAAGTCTTCATTTTCCAGGCACCTCTCTTCAGCTTGGTCGTCAACATTCCTCAAACCCATAAACTTGTTGTGTAGCTCTGTTAGTTTGTAACGTCTCTCGGGGAGCCCAAGAATGGCTGGTATCGTTTGCGGGCTGGGATAGGGAGGAGAGACGAAGTAAGGGGCGAAGGAAAGAAGTGCAAGGAGCCCAAGGAGGAGACAAGTATTGAAGAAGCCAAAAAGCTGACAGGAGAGCCTCGAGGAAAGCCAAGGTCTCGATGGCGAGGATTTTCGGTGCTGCTGCTTACAAGGGAATCCACAGCCCAAAGAAATGAGAGGTAAACTGAGCATCCAGCGAAGGAGCGGGGAACGAGGAAAAGCGGAACAAGTGAGAAGGAGAGAAAGAGAGAGAGAGAGGCGGAGGAAAGGCATTATGGAAAAGCAAGGGTGTCTCTCGCTTGGGTTCTAACGGTGGCCTGGTCGTTTTTTTGGGTATTGTGCCGGGTGCCAATGCCAGGCTGGCTTGCCAGCTCCGAAAGTCAGCGGAAAAAAGAAAGATTCGGGTAATAATAAAAAATAAAAGAAAACTAGTCGGATTCCTTGCGGGTTGCATTTAGGCTAGAGTTGCGGTTCCTTCGCTTTTCAAGATCTCGAGGAGGGGGGACTTGTCGCTCATTTTTGGCCTCTTGGGGGAGGAAAGAGGGAGGGGGCGTTTCTTGACGTGTTTGGGGGTGGGGTGGAGGGAGGTAAGCATGAAGAAGATCCCAAGGAGGGAAGAGATCGGCAAGTTTTGGAAAAGTACGGGAGAAGTTTTGGGGATCCTTTTTCTTGAGATTTTTTTTGGGAGTAGGGGGGGGGGGAGAGTAGGAGAAAGATGAAGGGAAATGAGAGAAGAATAGACAAGCTTGG
>JAHZNP010000048.1:0-59391 GCA_020615345.1 Triops cancriformis | reverse complement strand
AGGGTGAGTTTTCAGGGGTCGAATAGGACTGGTTTGGGGGGCTTTAGATGTCCGGGCGTTCGAGTATGGTTTGGATTGGAAAAGTAACGGTTATGGAGAAGCATACGTTTTCCATTTTAGAGGACGTACTTAACAAGTATGCGATTAGCGGAATCTTGGGAAATGGGCCATTTTCAGATATGGGGTACTTCCGTAAATAGGGTTAGAAGAGGGATGGGAGGGTTTTAACTGTCCAGGAGTAATTTTGACACAAAATGTGGAAAGAGTTTTGCTTGGTTGTCGGAGATGCGTGGATTTGTGTACTGTGCTGGTACTTGTTTATAGGATCTTGGGGGATTGCAAGCTTACTTCCCTAGTCTCGAAGTTGTGGAAGCTGGCTAGTATTTTTCTTTTTTTCTTTCTTTTTTTTTTTGCAAATGAATAACGAGACCTCCGAAGAAAGCCCACCATATGATACTGGGTACAAAGAAGAAGCTTCATGTTCAGCCCGTCGAAGTTTTTAGATGTAAGATAACGGCTAGTTTTTATACCAGTACTTGTCTTTATAGCATACTTACAGTATTTGTAGCGAGCTAGGAATATTTTGGAACACGTCATTGTCGGAACCACCGGACGCATCAACAGGTTGGAAATGATTGCGTTTTACCTTTGTGAACTAACAGTATACGAATGTCTTGTTATTAAGTGTTACAGAAAACCGCTATGAAAGCAATAGTGACATCATTTGGAGGTAGGCCAGAAGACTAGATAAGCAGGCACGAATCCGTAGTCGGGTCTTACAAGCCGCGAAACATTCGAAAAAGCCGCCGTCCATAAGTTGAGCATCTTGGGCAACGCCCAGCGCGCTAGTTGAAGGATTAGTCTCGGCTTGTCGCCACTACAGCTAGCGCTGCTGTAGGACCTACTGCAGCAGAACTTCGGTTATCCGAACGCTACGAAAGAGTACTTTTAAAAATTTACTGTTGCGTTGTAGACCTCAACCTTTACGTTTAATCCTAGAATTGTTACCTTCCAAATATATTAAAAATCTAACTGCAAGATTTCCGTCTGCCACCTATGATCCCCGAGTCACTTCCTAGGGTAAGGTGTCGAACCATGCGTATTCTCATGATGGACATTATTATCGCACTAAGTGATACTTGTTAAATACGAAGCGGTATGGGAAAATGTGATCTAACAGCCTTTTCGTACACCGATCCAGTTTGGTAGCCCAAAGATACCGGTAGGTATGGGCAATTCTTAATTGTACGACTATTGATTAATGAGTTGGTAATTCCGAACATTAAAAATTAAGACCATTACAACTGCATCTTTGTCTATTAGCTTTCTCCTAGGTCAGTAACTTTCCAATAGCAAGTTTTCGTTTTTTTATTGCAAGTTTATTATTACAAATCCTTTAAATTATCCGAACATTCCATTGTGTATCCCTTTGAAAGGAGTAGTTCGGATAAATCAGGTACGCTCAGTTCCACGATAGCGAATGAAATCAAAGGCGACACCCCAAGGGGTAAGGTCAGTAAAAATACGAAGTTCCTTAGACTCCACTGCTGTAGCCAACAACAAAATTTCGAGTAAAGCTAGAAATGGCACACTTCGACTAAGTATACTGCCTGTAGCGTGTTCTACACTTTGCATGTCATGATCTGTACTCCGTTTAGTCCAAAGTTTGACGCCAACGCAACCAGTGAAACATCGGTCAGAGGGGTTGCGAAGCTAGGGCAAAGGCTGTGTATTTTATTTCATTGTTACGTACTAGACAGGCGTAGATGCAAGCTGCGGAGCTTCGTCTCATTCTTCTCTGAAGAACCCCATCGGTGCCTGGGGGGGTAGAAAAGACACTCATCGGTCTGTCTCCCGCCAAAATGTTCCTGTTCGTGATAGGTAGCACGGTTTTGAATCTTGCTGGAGGGCGCTGGGGGGGGGGCTTTTTAAAAAAGGGGTTTCCAGACTCATTGTCAGTTGCCGAAAGCTGCGTTTGCTTTGGCTTCCCGAATAATAAAAAAAGCTCAAGAGCTTGTTACTCCGTTTGTAGCAAATGAAGGACGCGCTCTTCCTAGCACTGCAGCATAAAAATGAGCGAGAATTACAAGGCGCCGGCTTGAGGGGAGCGGGGCAGTATGGGTTTATGGTGGCGTTCGGCTTCACAACAGAAGAGGCGGGGCTTGGGCCGAGGAAGGTCATAGGAAGTGAACAAATAAGGCGAGAACATGAGTTACGAAATGTTGGACACTTCCAATGTATCTAATAAGATTAATGAAATGAATGGATTGTAGTAGCTAATGGCGCGTTAGTGAGATTTTTTACATGGATAGTGGAGCTGGGGGAAATGCGTGTGCGTTCCTGCATTAGTGGATTGTGAAATATAAAGGGGAAAAGGTATGGGATATTCAGGGAAAATTTGCGAAATAGTCCAGGTAGTACGAGGAGTTCAAGCACAGCAAAGGGACAAACAAGGTTACAAGGGTGTAATAGGTTGATAATTATCTTGGGAGGTAAAGACTTCAAGAATGCGGGAATCTTTGTCTTGGCTGACCTATCGAGCAATCAAAGGTGATTTACCGTTAAGTGCGGCTTAAAACTTTGCGGAAATATCTGAGACGGAAGAGGGATGTCACGTAAACAAATTAATATCAAGTCGAATTAGGTTTTGTACATTTTAAATTATTCTCTTGTATATTTTGATGCATTGTAGAATTTTTGATCCGTCTTGAAATGTTTCAGGAACGACATCGTGACGTCACTGAAACGTTGATAACTTTCTGGCTGAAATATAATTTTGATAATTTTCTTAAAGTGCTCTAGAAAATTACTGTAAGACGTTGTTAAATTGTTTAAAAATTAAAAAAATATTCAAGGAACAAAAAAACAAACTTTTGGTTGACTTACTGGTTTAATAAAATTGTGGTTAATTTGGGTCACATTTTCTGCTTATTTGAGTCTTAAATTAATTAACTTGGGCTACGTTGATAGGATGTATTTCGGTTAGTAAGTTTATCAGGAAGTTCAAATTCACCAAAAAAAGCAGACGCCCTGTTAGTTAGATTAAAATAAGAATGACAGGAGTTTTGCCGGTGAAAGTGTTGTTTCTACTGTTTTAACGTACAGTACGTCTTTCTCCGTTTGGCTGAACAATGATTCCGGTGACGTGATACTGTGTTTCAAGCAATGTGACCCAAATTCATTAACATTTGGACGTAAGAAGGGCCGTGCAATTTGGTTGGGAGTGTGAAAATAGCCAGGAAAACTTTTAAAAAATAACGTTGACATTTTAGTTTTCTGTGGTAGTTGATAAATCAGGAGATTGGGGGAATAGAAATAATAATGGACCGGCTTATTCGAGAAAGTCTGCCAATAACTGTTATGGGATTTTCATTACACTAAATACACGCAATGTTGAGGTGCCGAGCTGCGTGGTGGGGTTGGCAGCCAAGTTGTTCCTCTTGAGATCATGTTTCCGACTTTTGGAACGCGGTTTGCGTTCGGTTTCAGTTCGGCATCGGACAAAACAGGTGTGAAGAGATAATGGGTAGTGGGCAAAAGAATGTAAGGGAAGGTCTGTCATACGACGTGAGTATCTAGTACTTGATCAGCTTATTGTTTATCTTTAGGCCAATGGAGATTCTGGGAATTGTTTGCGGGCGACACATGTTTGTAGGAGACTAGCAATTGAATCTTCCAACGTTCCTAGTTGTGAGTATTAGTTTGAAGAGGACGTGTGAAAGCCTGCGACTCTAATATTGTAGATTCCTGCATTACAAAGCGTTAGAAATATCAGTCTTCCCTTTTTTTACCATGTTTTTATGTTTGTGTCGAAAGCTTGACATTTTAAATGTAATTTTATGGTGTTTTAATGTTATAGCTTGAAACTTGTGAATTTTCGTTAGTTTTCCGCGGAGGTCGGGAAGTTACGCAATTTCTTCGTGAAATCTAGCTTGCGTGCATCGGACGGAAAGAAAAGTACGAATGTGAGGGTTTAAACGGTGCTGTTGCAATGGAAAATTGTGATTTGGGATACATTTAAAGCATGACGTGAACAGGAGCAGTAATTTAAGTGTGGTTTCGTTTTCCGAGCTACACGAGTACTACTCAAGGCCAGAGAGTATTGGGGGCCATGTGGGGAAAAAAGTGAAACAGTTGCAAGGAACGTGGTTGTGTAAATGTTTTCGTTATTATCTCTTGACGAACTGCACATTTGCCATTTCTTGCTACGTCAACTCATTGGACGAGCAAAGCGCGAACGGATTTTCCTACTCTTGTCTCTCTGTATTTAAGCTAGATAAGAACGCCGTCTTTCACGGGAAGGTGGGAAGGAGGGCGAGTGAACTGATAAAACCGGAGTTTATCAGCTTGTGTCGGATGTTTAGCTTGCGAATTATGGTCGCTTTCACTTCCCAAACTTTATCGCACGTGTTCCTTTCCATGCAGGTTTCTTCCAGCTTTTTTCACGATGAACTAGCGCCCCGGTGCTAAAATTGACACAAAACTATCACCTGTTCCAATTGAGATGGCCCAGGGGCAGTTTCCCCTTTCTATGCTCATTACGCACAGATTGTGGATTTCGAAACTATTAGATTGGAAATAGCTACCATTTTTTCAGAAGAGATCTCTAGTTAAGGCTCATTCCTGTCGTCTTGAGAATGAAAATCACCGACAACTTAACATTGTCAAAAGTTACCCGCGCGGCGGGACAAAAGTTACCCGCGCGGCGGGACAGCAAACCAGGCGTCGAAACAGATGGCCTATGGTCAGTGAAAATAGCCCGGTCTTTTTGTCAAGTTTCGTTTCGCCCAAGAAAGCGTGTATAAGTTTCTGAGTTCGTTAACTGTTGGACTTTTCTTTTTCAAGTATGTCTGTGTCGTTTGGGAAAGAAGGGATACAAGAGAAGCAATATGCAGTCGACAAACGGCGAAAGACGTAGCTTGATGGACGTGGGTAATTGTGGTTGGTTAGTCAACCGGTAGGTTTCCTTTTTTTCCACCCTTCGGAAAACTTAGGTGCTCCCTACTTCTTTGACAAGAATAACACGGTGAGATATTTTCCTGTGCCGGTGGTTTCCAGCACTCAGTTGGCATTGTCTAGCGCCAACTTTCCACGACGGTGTGAGAGCCATTTACATGTTAGATTTTCTTTTTTTGTTTTGCACTCTGTAGGGTTTGGCTTCTACAGCTTTTTCCCCTTTGATATTCAAGTTTTCGTTCTAGAGAGATCGTCCGTGATTCCGATACTTTATGGAAGCTTTCAGTGAAGCTTCTCCGAATCTTGGGCACAGATTGTATCATTCAGAGAATGTGTTAATAAACTTCTGTTGGGGAATAGCTGGGTCCGTAACTGTGTAGCGACCCGTGTAAAGGGCCCAGTGCTAACGCCACCACACTTGCGTGAGCAGTATCCGCTCGCGAATTTTCTGTGCCTCACTACAAGGCATTCGCAGAAAGGAAATTTCATTGCTGCCTTGTGCTGGGTCTTTAGTATACGGCCGTTGGCTGGCAGCAGGATTTTAAGAGTATTACACGGTATTGCTCAGTGAGCTATATTGAAATCAAACACGGATCAGGTAGGCCGCGAGAATCTGGTGACACGAGACGTGTGGCTTGGTATGTTGCTGTCGTAGGAATTTTTTTGGCGCTGTAATCTAAGTCTCCTAGAAAGGAAAGTCTACCAGTGAGTTAGGACTTGAATGGGTATGTTCTAATTTTAGGTGTTGTAGATGTAAAGATGGTCTTGTATTTTGAAACACGAAGTAAAAGTTTAAAAAAAGATGAAATTTCACCACACAACTGTGTGTGGATGTGACTTGAAATACATTAGAGGGATTTGGAAATGAAAGGATACGTAGGTCACGTGGAGTAGTTACAGAAAAAGGGTTCTTGTTAGCAATGAAATTTGTTATTTTTCTACTAGAACAATGATTGGTGGAGACACAACTTGTTGCGTCATTATAATTTTGAGCCATGAGTTGGCAGAACCACCGTGTCAATTAGCGTAAGCGTTTTAGTGTGCAGAAGACAACCGAAAGCCGATGGTTGGCGTACACATACTGGTTATGAAACTCAAATGTTCGATTTTTTTTCAAAATACACGGTAACAAGTTGGAAATTTGACCTTGGAGCGTTTATCAGTTCAGTTCGACTGAGTTTTATTTGATCAGGAGGAAAGTTTCAAGGGTAAGAGAGGACGAACAGGAACAGTGAACAATAGACGGATATTTTGACATTTTTTTGCATTTTTCTGATTTTTCAGCTGGAAACAAAATAACGTGAGAATAAGTGGGGACGTAAATGAACGGTCGCCTGAATCCAAAACGAATCCAGAAGGTCGTTTGTCGGAAAACGCGCAATTTCTAACAAACAATGAGTAATCAATGAAAATAAAACGACAAGGTGGCGAGATCAAAATGTCTGTTCGGTGAAGCTGGTGCCGGCGTTTTGGTACCTATTGTAAGCAATTAATGTAATAGCTTTATCGTTGACCCACGATGGTGGATGTCTGTCTGGATAGTTTTAGTTCGTACGTAATCTTGCACTTGATTGGAAGCCATTCCAGATAAGCGAAAAATTACCTTGCAAATTACATTCATTTTGTACATCCGTATTAAAGGTGAAGATTCTTAAGCACCAGTTAATCAAGGTGCTTTTATAAAAACCAACCAGGCGTTTTCAGAATTCCGAGGCAAAAAAGTGCAGGAAATTATAAGTGAAATAATCACATTGTCAAGGATTTCAAGATAACGAACAGTTTCGACACGAACTGTTTTCGACGTTATTGAAATAAAGGCGCCTCGAGGCGTTTGAAAAAATTGTGAAATCAGACCCGAAATGTTTGACAGGCCGGCTTGAAGTTTGTGGCTGGGAGACGGAGGAGGTGCAAGTTGATTATCTCACCTGGCGAGCTTAGCAATAGCGTGGAAAGGGCGGCACGTTGGAAGAAGGTTTGGTAACCCCCACCGCCTTTGAGGTCGCTTTCTTTTCTAAATGTCGTGGGGTGCATGGGTGGGCTTCGAAAACGAAGGCTTTCAGAATACTCCCTTTTTTTCTCCTGAACTTTTGCGCCATGTGGACAACGACAAACTAGAGCTCTCTGTTTCTCAACGAGGGGCCTGTTTTTTTTAATACTGGCGGTCAGGGCAGAAGACAATAGAGAGATTTGCTTTGCTTCGACCTGTTCATGGCTGTTGCCATGGTATTGGCGAAAAAGAAACTGAGACTTACATTCTTAAGTAGAGATGACATGTGTGTCGGGATAATGTTTGATTTTCTGAAACGCAGACAAATATTATGGAGTAGAACTGCTTAACATTCTACAGAATACGCTTGTATAACACTTACATGAAAAAGCCACTTTTGTAACAGATTTTTTTTTGGGGGGGAATTCAATATTGTTAAATGAGTCAGTAACTGACATGAAATTTAGAGCGCCAACATTGTTGTAGTACTTTATTTCAAATGTTATGGTGGATTTAATAAGAATTCAGTAATCGCTCGACGTCGAGCTACATCTAAAGTTTTCCAACCATTTTCGTAGAAATTCTCGGCCAGATTTTACCCAGATAAATAACATTGGTTTTTGTCAACCTTTGACTTGTGCCAAATCCTGAATTGTTTTCAACAACACTTCCGTCTTGAAATTTTCCAGCACACAGTTGAGCACTTGGGTCCTCATATTCGAAGGTTGGAAGTTCAGACTTTGGAGTCATCGTTAAGTGAAACTTGATTGCTACTTGAGCCCTGTAGGCCTACCGTGAAGTAATCCTTTCGTTTAGTGAGGGCTTACTGTATTCTGTTTGTACACGTTCCTGAAGTATTTGTGAACCAATAGTAAAGAAAACGCTTCGTAAAATTAACCTTAAGTCCATTCGTGTGTGAACAATCACTGAAGCGTTTTTCTCTTGTTTTTCTTGGAAGTTGTATCTTGAAAAATGTTTGGGAAATCCCACATTCTTATGTGGAAACGAGGCGGTATTACAATGCATTCCAAATTTGGATAAAAAGGACTCATACATATCCGCGTCCCTCAAGCTGACTGAATATTTATGAAATATCACACGGTTTGGAAATATCCACAATTATCTACTTTACGTCGCATTCAAAACGTGACACTTCAAGGTCGCTGACGAGTCCTAAGACTGAAACCATCACTTTTCGGAAAAAAAAGTTTAATTTTCCTGCTCGAGTGCAGGCTTGAGTGGGTAAGAAACGGGGTACAGTACACTGCGGAAAGCGGAAGAGAAGGAAGGCGAGGGGGAGGGGGAGGGTGAAAGGGGGGCTTGGGAATGTCGTGCTCGAAGCCGACGAAGGTTCGGCGTCCTTTCATGCGAAACGTAGTTTGGCGTTTCACATGACATTGGTAAAGGGGTGGCAAAGCCGATGAAACTAGAAATAGACCAAGTGTGGAAGAAAAGAGGAGAAAAAATCAAGGGCCCGGGCGGTATTGCGTGCGGCTCTGGAGGACGTCGCTGGCTGAGGCAGTCATGGCGTCAATTAAAAATGGATTAATGAAGCCGCTCCTTTCAGTGTAGTCAAGAAATGGACAGAAACAGGCTTAAGTAATTCCTTTTATGAACGGGCCTTTTTGGGAAGGAGGGGCGAAATCATATTCAGAAGAAATTCGTTAAATCGGGTATTACAGTTCGGTGAAAAGAACAGTTTTTCAGCCGGGGGGTCATTGAGGAAACTAGGGAAAGTCGGTTTCCACAGGCTGGGTATTTCGTATGCAGGTTTATCAAGGGAAGGAAGAAGGGTGTTCTTGAACCGCAGAATTGAAAATAGTAGCTTTACTGATCCAAGATAGAAATACTTTTGATAGGGTGAGATATCTAGGTTTCGCTATGGGATTTCATGCACTGGGGTCGGAATAGGGAGCTGTGTGCATTACGTTTAAACATTCGAGGTTTGGTTGAGTTGGAAGAGCTTTGACATATCTTAGGCTATGCAGCGGTATTTACATCAAATGCGTTAAAGAAAGGAGAGCCAGAGGAGGAAGTGGAAAGCGGGTGGGTTAATTGTCTAGAAAAAAATGCGGTGGGTTACGAAACCCCCTAACAGTATGGGTATTATTGGGTATGTTGGTTCACATATGTCGCAAAAGCCAGGGTGACGTGAACCGGAAAGTAGTTTCGCTGTTCGGTGGGAAATTCGGAAGGAGCGTTAGGAAAAAGAGAAAAGGGGGGGGGGTAAAACTGGGGTTAGGGATAGTTGGAGTTTAGTTGGAGATTTGCTTAGCGAGTGTCTATTTTCGGTGTGCTTTTAACCCCCAGACAAAAAGAGGGAATGAAAGGACTTGAAAGAGAGAAGGGGATAGCGAAGGGGTGGCCCGAATAGTCACCCATGTGTTGTTTGTGTATTTTGCCCCCCCTCCGCCAGCCCCTATACACTTTGGGGTGTGAGGACGCCGTCTTTTCTTCCATTATGTCGTAGTTTTGAGATACCTTTAGTGCAACGGCGTTATGAAGGTATTAAGGGTAGATTAGTGCTTTCAATTTGGAACATTCTGATACTGTAGACTAGCACTTCCTGTAATAATACGACAATAGAAGCTGCCATAGGAGTAGTTTACACATACATAATTGTCCAACGTCATTACAGGCTTCAGAGTTGCAAGCGTCATTCTAAAATTCAGATGTCCATAAAAATCTGGTACATTGTCTGCCGCTTTCCCCTGCTGGTTGTACCAGATTCTTACGAACGATCAATCACCGCAGCATACAGCCGTATTTATGAATGACGGTGGACAGTCCTGTACCCCAAAAGGTGGTACAATTGACGTACAGACTTACAAGGGCAGCGTACCCTCTTTTTGTGAACAGCGCCGAAACTCGTTTAACGAATGTCGCCTCGTGCGCCGTGGGAGTTCCCAGAACACATCTCGGGCGTAAAACGAGACTTGTAGTGTACTTTGCACAAAGGCGTGTGTAAGTCACGCATTTCGTTCGCATAATTTTCTTATCTCAGTAAGCCCCGTGTTAAGCTTTGATTGTAATCTGTTTGTTAACACATTGTCGTAATTCTTGCATGTTTTAAAGAATGTCCAGCGAGGTTAAAAACTTTTCGAGTTTCAAGGGCATTCGGTGATTCAGTGGTCGTTGAGGAAAGAGTAAGCAGTTCAGAGATAGGGGAAGTTTGACTAATAGTAAAGTTGGGATATGAGAAGGTCTGACCTTTGAAGAACCTGGGAGGGGAGTAACATGGGGTACAATAGCAGATTGTTGTAACTTCTTTTTCCCCCTCTTTTTCCAAGGGACTCTTTTTTTAAAAAAAAAAGTTGGATGGGAGAATTCGTGAAAAGTTTGAAATGATGGGAAAATGAAGGAAGACAAGTATAAGTGAGTTTTTTTTCGACGGTAGGGATTAGGGTGCAGAAAAAGAGGCCTTTTTTGTAGAAGATCAAGCGCTAGAGGACAAATGTTTAAGCAAGTTGCGAAGGGGGCAAATCTATGTATAAAAAATCCCGAAAGTGTGTTGTGTAAAAAAAAATTGCTGGGGAAAAAAGCCGCAGGTAGAACGGAAAGAAGAGGGTGGACGGACAGGGAGGGTGTAGGGTGTTGAAGGAATCCTAGAGACCCGTTTAGCAGCTTTGGCTAAGGCTAGTGACCAAAGGTAGAGAGAGCTTGACCATCCCGTGTTTCGTTTCCTGTGGCCCTCCTCGTTGCTGGCTTATTTGAATTTCGGTCTTGTGTGGAAATACTGCCCGTCCACCACCCCAAAGCCAGATGAGAAACAAGGGAGAGGGATAAGTAAAAGTAGGTCGTGGTAAGGATGATGAATTGGGGGTGAAAGGGGAGGGGAGAGTGGGAAGCGAAGAGGTAGTGATGGGCGAGGTGGAAAAGAAGAGGGTGATGTGTAAAGATGGTGTGAGGGGGGGTTAGAACAAAAGAAAGGGGAAGGTGGTGGGATGAATATTGAGTGAGGGTTAATAAAAAAAACGAGGTACGAAATCTGTCGGCTGCTAAATCAATCACTTGTGCAGTCCGATTTATCGACTGAAGTGGATTGGCTTGTTCGAGGGCACAAGGGATTTTATTAAGGAAAGTTAGCACATTTATGACGACGATGACTATGCTAATGAAGTAGGAAGAGCTCAGCGACCCATCAGCTAATCAGTTTCATTTTCACCTCGAGAGAACCCAAAGGTGACAAGGGGCGAAGAAAAAAGAAGAGAAGAAAGCTGAAGTTTGTGATAACTTTTTTCACTGTTCTCGAGTACGTAAAAGATATCTTGGTCTAAAGGTAAAGGTAATTGTGATAAATTTAGACGCGTTTGAACTCGTCGTATGAGTCAATAATTTACATTTACTTCGTCTTGGGATGAAAACATGCTGGGCCTGAAAAATTCATTCAGCTCTATATAATGGATTGACACCATTGAATAAGAAGAGAAGTGTAAAATGCGCGTTTGGCCTTGCGCATAATGGTGGATAATCTTTATTCTCTGGAACGTTTGTACAATACTAGAATATTTATAAATAACAGATAATTGCGTTCGGTGTTTTTCACTTGGTTTTTATTGGCTTATGACTCCCCTTCTCACTTACGCGGTTAATTGGCTTAAATCGAACTGTGTTTTGTCTGTGTAATGCAGAAATGTGTTACTTCTAATGTGGTGTGTGTAGAAAGAGCTAAACACTTGTTTTGACATATACGCATTACTAACTAGGAACAGAATTTTGATGCATTTGTCATCACTTTACGCCTTCATCAATTATTCATAAATTAATGTTGCCAATTTGACATGTCTTACTTACATGACGCGTTGACTCCTACCTTTTGTCCTATAGCTGATTATTTAGATCGTAACGATTTTCGACCAGTTAAATTGAATTCGCGTAAATTTAGGAAGCGTAAGTGAAGGGATCATTAGTTTCCTGTTCTGGCAGGGTTTCGTCTTAAGCGGTACGAGTCGCGCGCGCAAGTTGAAGCTGTATCGAAAAAGTTTAAATTATGAAGACCTCATTGTTACGCAGTGCGAAATAATCGTGAAAAACGCAGCGTTTGGGCCAGTGTTTTTCTATAAACTCTGTACTTAGGGAACAATAAAAAGTTCGCTCCGCAGGGCGCTGTGCGGCTGTTTGGGCTGCCTTCGTCCCGTAAGTACAGTGTTTTTGGACCAAACCTGTCCCTTCGCTGTATCTCAATTTGGATTAGACCGTTTTCGGACCTAACAAGTTGAAGGCTGATTATTGGGCATATTTGTTGTCGTAAGGATGCATGATAATTTATTATTACAATAGAACTCTGATTTTGTAAACCGCCGCGTTCCAAAATTTCCTTCGTGAATAATTTGATTTTAGGGATTTTTTAAATAAAAGAATTAAGTACTTACTCGCGGATTTTATGGAGTTCTTAAAACAGCCAAAAATACAAGTCGTAAACACTCTCATTTATTAGAAAATTCCTAATGTACTAAAATTCGTAAACCAGATCTTGTCAACTGTCTCACTTGTCGACCGTCCCGACTGGTTGACAGAATCGGAGTTCTACTTTATTTGGGTTCAATTTAAACTCTTCTGTGAATATATTCCACAGATTTTACCGCCTTAAATTTACCTACACTAATGGAACATTACTAAATTTAAACGTTCTGTTTAATTCTTTTCAAATGGATTGAGAAAAGTTGCGTGCCTGTATACCTGACACAAGAAGTGACAAATAGCGCTCGGTGTCTTTTCGTATCTCAAAATTATTTACGTCGCCAACTTGGTGCGCCGTTTTTGCTTTCCAGTAAAAATCTTGCAAACTCCTGACCTTGAGCCTTGCGAAGATTTTTGTGGTCAACCAAGTGTTTGAACATTTTGGACAATAATTTCATCCCCAAAGATCTCGGAGGTTTTGCTATAGTCTTGGGCTATTATCTTGTCCTTTTCGTTTATCTTTTCTTTCTCTTTCTGTAGCGAGTTGCTATCGTCACGCGCGCTTCAGTTCAAAAGCGAACCGGTTATATTGATACAAGGTTATCGTCCTCATTCTCTGCCCGCTCGCTTTGCGCGTCTTGGCATCGTCTCGTGGTGTGATCGTACAAGATTTTATGCAAACCAACAAGCATTCACTTGCCTGGTGCCTTATGCCCCGCCTCCCGCTCCTCTAGCCTCCCACCTCGGCCTTGGCGAGAGAAATTAACATCTACTTTTTTCCCTACTATAGCGACACGTCATTAGTAATAGCAATAGGATAGCTATCTTATGCGTACGGCACGCAGTATTTTTTTCACACACAAAATGAAAACATCGATGTAACCCGCAAATCGCAAACTTACTCAAGGGAGATAAAGCTGTCTTTTCTCAAAGTTTAGGAGCTCAAGTTCTATAATGGGAAATTAAAGTGGCAAGCGTGAGTGGCAACCAGTTTTTCTTGGGACACTGAGAAGATGTGGAAGAAAATCGTGCGCTGCTGTTTGAGCAACTTTGCTCTCGGCTCCAATATTAGTAGATGATTTTTTCTGCTGGTGCCTCGTAGGAAGTGCTTCCAAAAGACGAGAGAGAAGGAGGGCACTGACGTAAAGTGATCCGCAGAGAGACTTTGGGGAATGTTCTGAAAAGTCAGGTGTGCTGCTCAGATTGGTTGTATTTTTTCCCTTTTTTGTACGTGTGTAAGGAAAACACCGAAGTCAGGCATTACATCGAAGCTTAAAAGTGGAAGAAAAGGCGAAGAAGGATAAGGTGTTGGGATGAAAGCAAAGGTAGAGCGAAACGTGTCCCAGGCAGGAGGAGAGGAGAGCCAGGCCACACGTTCGGTTACGACTTTTTAGGGCCTTTTAGTGGCTTTGTTTTACACGGACCCTGTCCCCCAACCTGCAGCGTGATAAGGAGGTGTAATCGTGCGGGACGCCCCGGCTCTATTAGACGAGCTTATGCATTATATGTGTACGCACACAGACATACAACACACACACACACTCGTGCATAATGTATGCAGGAAGAAGAGGTGGAATAACTGACGTCATCAGCTCGGCATTATTTATGCGTTTATAGGGAAGGTGTTTATTACCCTACTTTGTGACGTCAGAAGCCTTTTTTCAGCTCTTGGGGGAGAAATTACTCAAGTTCCTGGCACTTCGTTTTTTGTTATTCTAATTGTCGTGAAGTAGCCCATATTTTCTTGCTGGATTTCAGTGTCAGCTCCCTTGAACAAAGCATGCCGTTTAAGGTCATTGTGTACGCTGTCAGTTTTTTACGTCGACCGGATAGGAAATATGGGAATTTTGCCTTGACAATTTGGAAATAATTGGTGCAGAATTCCGACAAATTCTGAGCATAATTGCCTTGCAATTTTGATTAGAACATAACAGAAGATTGCGATATTTGACGTTTCGAACAGGACTAGCATTTCTGGAGTAGATACAAAACTCGCGGTGAACTTCTTCAAAAATTACTCCTGATTATCAACGAAATTTTTACTGCCGATTTTTCGTAGAAACACTACGTTGCTAACAAAATTTTCCTATGCAATCGTTCAAAAGAGGAATAGAGTGTACAGTGGCCAAAGCGTGCGTAGCGGAAGTTTAGGGCTTTAGATTCAATGTAGTAAAGGTATGGAGAAGTTTACGTAAATGTTTTAACGCTTCGTAAAATTGCAAATATTCTGCTTTATATAACTTACTATTTAGTACAGTTTAAGTTACATTTAAACCGACGATTAAACTTTCCCAGTGATTATAGAGAAAACTTGAATGGTTGTGCTTTATTTGAAAAGAATTCCGCAAGATTTCTGTCGATTTTTAATTCAAAGAGAGGAATTTCCCTTACTTTAAGCTTTGCACTTCATCATTTGGGAGAAAGAGTAACTGAAGCATGTTTAATCAAGCTGAGTTTATTGAGGCTTCGGTATCTTCAAATAAATATGACTTTTTTGTGACAAGGGGAGAGAAAGTATGGTGCGAGGCAGGTGATCCATCCGGGCAAATGTCTTTGAAGGGATTTTGTCGGGAATATGAATTTGCTTGTCTGGAGATGAAAGAGATGCTGTCGTGGTAGTTGTCTTGTCTTGAGCAAACGCGATTAAAGATCCCTACACCCCTCATCCCCCCACCTTGCGAGTGTGAGAAAAGAATAGATGACAGATCATGAAAGAGTTGATGAATGAGTCCCTTTTAGCGTTTGCCGCGTGTTCTTTTTTTATGAAGTCCCAAGAAAGTGTTGAAAAAGTAGATTTTCCATTAACTTTGTATTTTCCTTTTTTTAATTACAGGTAAAGCCTGCAAATCTACAAAAGAAGCCCACCGCCCAGAGGACTATGTTGTAAGGTAAGCGGCTCATCCCACTGTTTGATCTACAATCCAAATTTGCAACTCATTCATTCCCGACTTGGACGTACCGAGGAAAATGGTCGTTTTCAACATTAAAAATCTGACAATAAAGAAACACCCGGACAAGGGTGTACATGGAAAAGATTTTTTCTCTCATTGACCCCTTGGTCGTTGGGGGGTGGGGTTGAAATAGGGGGTTAGTAAGAGGTGGACAAGCGAAGCTGCGCATCAGTATCGATCCATGTTTGCTTTAGCTCTACTGGGCTTTGTTGCAGCATCCTTTTTCTTCTTCTAACGAGAAAGAGAGAGAAGGGGGGGATACTGGAAGGAGATCTGGTCCCACCCTCTTCTCCTTCGACATCTTTATTCTTCGTACTTTCGGTAAACTTTTTTTGACTTGGCGAGTTACAAGTGTGCAGTGCCCCGTGGGATGCTGGAACTTGGACCGAAGGCGGGGGTGACTTTGAGATCTACACCCCGTAAGACGGTCGCTGTTCTTGGGTTGTCTTTTTTACACTTTTACGATCCTTTTTAGTTGTAAGGTCTATCTCGCTCTTTGTAACCTCCCTGATCCGTTTCGCCGAACGGGAACGGAACACATTCGGAAGTTGAGCTATGAGGAGCTTGAGTGGGGTGGTTCAGTATACTGTACCGAGTTGGAGATTGGGCGAAATTCTTTTAGTTGGCTTATGAGTGAAGTTTGAAGAGGGTGATATTCGCACCCCTTCCCTTATTAGCGAATGGAGACAACGGAAAGTTTGTGGGGGAAAAAAACGCGTTCGTCTTATCTCTTAGAGGCGAGATGAGCAGAAAAAAGAAAGAAAGGGATGAAGCAGTAGAATACGCCCCCATGGGGAGGGTGAACGTGCTTGAGCATCTTGCCAGTTTCGCATACGTAATGCAGAACTGTAATTCCGGCGTGCATCCGACCTTTCGTAAAAAGAAGCGGGGACAAGCATCTCATAGAGGAAGAGAAAGAGTTGCGACTTTTTTTGCTGTTCCCAATATGGGTTCGCCGTCTTATGGTATTTCTTTTCTGGGGAGATATGTATTAGATTTTGAGTGGAACATTTTATGTTTTGAGTTCTGCGGTTTTGGGGTAAAATGACTGATTTTGAAGACAATTCATGCGTTGGAACCGTTATGTTAAGATTTTTATCTTATACTTTGTTAGATTTCTACGCGTGTTAGATTTTAAGAAAATACTCATATTGTTAACTAGTTACAGCAACCAGCAATGAATTGCAGTTCGAGCATTTATACGTCCCGTCTTGAGAAGTTTCAATTAGAGGGAGAACCTACTGTTCGTGCCCAAAGCTCAACACTGAGAGAAGATGTCAGCATCTGAGAAACTTATAAACAACCAAACGTATAGAAACCTGGGGGAAATATTGAAAACAAGCTTTCAGCTGCGACCACAAGAATGTTGTGCAACCTGGATAGTAGAGCACGGATGAACGCGTCACAAAGCTCACTTGATCATCTTACAAATGCCAAGAAGAAACCTTTCAACAAGCAGAACACAGACTAACACTCTTGTGTACGAACTTCCCGAGATTAGAACAGTCCAGCCCACAAACATACAAAATAGTATTGAAGACTTTGGAAAAAAAATTACTGGGAATGGTTTTGGCGGGAAAAGCAAACTGAAAAGAGTTACTACGGCAGAAGGGGACACATCTGGGAAGAGAAAAATCAAGCAGATGGAGAGCAGTCATGTTGGGCCCAGTTTCCTTTGTATAGATTGCCTGTTGGGGTTCTTCCGATAAATGTTTCACTCACAGGAACTCTTTTTCTGCTAATGTCCTAATCTGGTTTCCCAAGACATGGAATGAGCAAATTAGCTCTCTAAATTGTAAAACAAACGTGGCGTAAAAAAGGGGCAATTAGCGTAGCTCACGCCGGATGAGAAAATAATGAAACGTGGCCTAACATTGAACGTCTACGTAATTCGGAATCTTGTCTTTTTTCTTTGAACGTACTTTTATTTAATGTCGATCGGATATCTTCAATCTGAATGGAATTATTAACAAGCTCTGGTTAGTTTCAGCTATTCCAGTCCAGTCTGACCTTTCAATCGAATTGAGCCTTCTACTTCTCAACTTGCATTAAATTCGCTCTGAAACTTGGGGTGTCAGTCATTAAACTTATGTGTTTCTATGCATCAGTTGTAGGTCGCACTTTAAATTTTTTGTCGTCGCGTGAGCAATTGAGCGAAGACGAAGACTCGGGAAGTTCTTGAAAGGCGTTTGATAGCCTTGGTCGAGTACTTTCTGCTGGCGTATAAATGGCCAGAGAAAGCAGAGTAGTAAGGGATTAACTACGATTCAAGTTTTAATAGTTTGTAACACCTTGGAAATGAAATTTCCGGGCAATGTGGGTTGCTGGGGGGGAAGTTCAAGCTGGATTGGGGCAAGGGGTGGATGTGCTAAAAAGGGGAGGGAGAGACAGAAGGAGCTACGGGGTTTACGGACGCCAGGTCCAAGGGTTTGGAGGGTAGAAGGATGGAGGAGGGTGTGAGAAACGCACATGACGCCATGCCGATCCAAGATTTTTCGATGTATAAATATATATTAAGTGACGCCCTTGGCGCGCACTGGGCGCGCAGTGCGAGCGCAAGTCGGGAGCACCATTAATACGTGTAGTTACACCGAACCTACCCACGATACATGGTATGCATGCGTGCGATGTGTAGAGTACGTCAACTACTGCATACACACTGCACATTTATGTAACACGCAACATGTAACCCCCACGTTGCATTTCCGCTTTTTCCACGTTCTTAACGTGGGCAAGGGGCCAGAAAAGTGTGGGGCATCACTTTGTTTCATTCGCGTCGTCGTATTCTTGGAGAAATTAAGGTAGATTTGCGAACTGGGGAAGTTGCGAAACCCGCAAGTTCATTCTTGAGATTGGGCTGTCCAAACTTTTGGTTCTTAAACGTAAATCGAGTGCTGCTGCTGAACAATAGGGAAACTATAAATGTTGCTACTGCTCGAGGACTCAATCGTAGATGGTTACCCAGGCAAAGTACCTTGGGGAGGACCTAAAGCTTCGTTTTGAGGCAAACTGAAAAGCAAGGCTTGGTGGACAAAAAGGGCTTTGGGGCGACATGACGTGTGGTCTGTTCTTGATTATAATTAGCATCCCAGGACTAGACGTAAGAGTATGTGAACGCAGTCTCGAGCCAAGAAAAGTTACGGAGCCCAACATGGCAGGGTAGAGGCTTCCCAGTAAAAGGGGTGGCAGTGTATGTGAACTGGTTGCAGGAAAAAGGGGGGAGGGGGTGCACAAGGCAGATGTGCAGGCGTCAATTAGTTATTGGGCCACGTGACTTAAGGCTAATTAAAGCCCTATACCCCTTTTTTGAGTTCGCAAGTCTCCGAAATGAAGAAGTTGGCATCGGACACCTTTTTCGTGCAAGTTTAAACCAGCCAAGACAATTCATTATTCCCCGAATGTGTTTGTGGCTTTACAGGGGTGTAAAGCAGTAAATTTAGACTTTAAACAAAAATTACAGGCTATTGTTTTTGCTTCCTTCCTTCCAGTGCGAGTTTTGTCTTCGACACTCGCGTATTGGCAGTGATTTATGGCTACCATTATTATTGTTAGATAAGATAACATTGCATTTAAAATGCAACTTAATAAATTACACGTAATTAAAGACTAACCATAAATGAAAGTGATTTGAAAGAATAACGACTGTAAAGTTTGGCAGGAAGTTATTTGTCCACTAAAGGCAAGCTAAAATGTGGTTTATAATGCAGTGGGGGAATTAAGGTAGCAATTGTATAACCAGGGGAGTGTTTCATTCAATCGTAAAATATACAGATGAAAGAGACGTGCGTGAAAACAAGGAGTTTTTAAACGTCTTCTGAAGTAAATTATGAGTAGATTTCTTTGAATTTTGGATTCTTGCAGTGTTTGTATTGCCGAAAAGTAATGGACATTACCACAACGTAGCTTTTCTGAAATTTAGGCAGCCACAGAGTGGTGAACGCTTCCAAAGTTTAGCATCACGTCATAAATCTGGAGCTGTCAGAAGAGTTGGCAGTGAGTGTTAAAAAAACATCGGCTACCGGCTCGCTGCAAAAAATTAAACTAAGCAAAAATGCAATCGATGACATGAGAACTGTGGCTACAAGAAGTAGATGCGGGGAATGCGATTGGTAATCGCTGCAGACCGGTTGTTCCAAGTTGTGCAGATTGCTGCGAGATATCCGTTTCGTGGCATTTATTGGTACTTGTCTGCCTGCCAAACTGCCTCCCAAATTGGAAAAATTCTTCTGCCTCTCACAATCCCAAGTGGCACTACACTGTAATGCAAACGCACTGTACTGCACGTGTGGGGTAATGGGGTATGCTCACACAAGGAAAAGCCTATCAGATTCGTCTGCTGCTTCTGTTTATTCGAACTCATCCTGAAATCTTGGAATTATTTCTGTAACAAATTCGGCGACCACCTCCGTTTGGCCTTCTAACCACGTGGTTGGCCCAGTTAAAGAATGTCTCTCTTCCCTTGGATGAAAACCAGTTTCAGATTGAATCTAGAGCAGGTCTGAAAGTAGATGGGTTGTTTTATTGTTTTAGAGCGGTTGTCTTGTGAAGAATTTTTTCTCGACCAAAGTGTATATGTAGATTCAAGATTAGCTGTACATTCCGCCCGACTGAAGCTATGATTAGCAAAGCATATCATGATTGTTATTCCAGTACGATTAGGAACCAAAACAGTCGTACCTGCAGTTGAACCCAATAATTTCCATCGTCTTAAATTAACCCCATTTTCATCCTGAACATATAACGAACCTTACTACGTGTGATAGTGCGTTTTCTGATTATCTTTCTTTCTATAATTGACGTCCTGTAACCCACATTTAACTTCCATTTCGGTTTTTCAAACATTTATATTAGTGGGGCTTTTTTAAAAAAATATCCTGGCCTTAAACTAAAATCGATCTTCTCTTTAATTTGGACATTAAAGTATTGTTCCAATATTGTTCGATATTTGGAAAGAACTTCCTTTATTTTTCTTTTCGTTTTGGTGCTTCAAACTCCACAACAAGTAAACTTGAACGGAGGCTGACTTTTATTCCTTTTGCTTAATTATTCTGTTTATTATTTATGTATTTATATTAATTGAAACCCAGTGCATCTTGTTTTGGTTGGGACGCTCGTTATTTAGGACCGTTGTTAAAAATAAGGCATTAGAATTATAAACTATGAAGTGATTTTTTTAGTAGGCCCAGGCGTGTAATTGAGTAAAAGGGTAGTGATCACCTATAGTGATCACTACTATCACCTATGAATCAGAATCTGTTTTTTGTACTTCGCAGGTCTGCCAAAAAGTAAAGTATTTATACATAGATTGTTGTGACACATAGGCAAAAAACTCGGCCGTTTTAAGAAGGCAGTTACTGTATAGTTTGACCTCTAAGCATGTAATGACTCCATTTATCTTTGTCCTCCACGGATTGAGTTTTTGTTTGCCTCTTTGAGATTTTCTTTTGTTATTTCGCTTTTGTACTGTCTGAGAAACTTGCACGCTCAAAGAACGTCGCAGAGTCGTAAGCACCACACTGTATAAAGGTCATTTCATAACGAGCAAACGTAACCAAAGGGGTAAAAAAAGAGTCAAGTATGCAGCACGTAAGTTAGACGCATGTTGACATTGATTTTTATACATGTCGATCGAGGCAAGCTGAGTCTAAATCTGCAGTTGACTGTCGGTTTGACAATTTTTCGGAAGAAGCGCCTAACGACCGAGACTTCAAACCTGAATAAAATGAGTTTGATCAGGCGAACGCAGCGAGATTTTCCAAGCTTGTAAAATTGCCGTTTTATAAGGTAAAAAAAGACGACGGGGTCATATAGTGCAATACCTGCAGGCAGCCTTGGTGGTGGTGTACGTTCTTGCCGAGTTCGTTGAAAGCTCGTCTAGTGTGGACCATCACCGCAAGGCTCAATAGCTAACGATGGTTGAAAAGTGACCTTGAAGGCTGCTGATTGGTGCAAGCAAGCGAAATGTTGGACAGCGCTTGAGACAACACGATATGTGTCAGCCAAGTGTCAAGTACTTACAGACGGGAAATGTCCCTAAGAGAAAAGAAACTGGTGAGTTATTTAAGATTCGAGTCTGAGAAAAGAGTGATAGCAATCGAAAGCTTGTGTTGGTGTAAGCGCGTGGCTATTGTGAAGGAATCTAGACATAAAATAGGGAAGAATGGTTTTTGAGCCCTTTCTTTTTTGCTTACAAGTTCATTTGAGTGCTGCGAGAGAACGACAGGGATTAGACAGGTTTTGGGGGGAGAGCGGCCAATTTCTAGCTCAAGTCGAAGCACGGGAGTTGAATTGCTAGGTTGTGTATAATCTGGTCTGCTATGCTGGAAAAGAAAAAAATGGTTGACGGGTTTGGACGGGTTTAAGCACGCTGAGGTGACCAGGAGAGCCGGATCTTGGTTGCAAATGGGTGATAGCTTTGGCATGGGTGATAGGACTTGGACGGGGGGGAAATGAAAAGAAAAAAAGAATGAGGAGCAAGAGAGCCGCAGGTGAGGAAGCTGTTGGTCTGGCCTTGAGACGCATTGCCATGAGAAAAGTGGCGTAAGAAATCGGTGGATATGCACGTAGGGGGAAATTCATAGAAAGAGAAATTCTTTGACGTGTCATGTTAATGCTAGTATTTCTGCACTCAAGTTTGGAAAATCAATGTCGAAACTTCATTTTAAAATAATTTTCCAAATTGGTTTTGAAAATAACTCGTACAACTCATTGTTAACAGTTTTTGTTAACGCGTGGTAGAGATAAGGTACGATTGCATATTAATGGCTGAAGAAATTTTGGGGTTGTGAACTTTAATTTTTAAAGTTAGTTTTCCGAACGTGGTCCCATTCAGTGTTATGCCAGTGTAAGAGTCCGCTATTTCGCAGTAGCGTGTTCGTGTTCGGACTTGCTTTGGGGGGTAGCTCCATAAAACTAAAGCCCGAGGCAAATTGAAAGTCCAAAACCAACACAGGAGCTTCGTACTCGTTCGGCCACTTAAGAAAAGATGCTATCTTTGTGGTTTGATGCACCCAAAATTAGCACAATAATAAATCCTGAGTACTTAATCCTTTGGTCAATAACTTGTTTTACGCGCATTGGAAACACCGAATTTTCCGAGTGCGTAAGCGGGACTCTTGCTACTTAAGACATTACAAGATATATTTTTCGGAGTTTTACGATATGATTTCTTGTAACGCATGAGTTTAAAGAAAAAAGTCAATTCCGTTGAGGCCTATCAGTTGTCGATGGGAACTCTGTTTTCGAATTGAATATTGTGGAGAACACACTCCAGCCATGTTAGTGTAGTACAACTTCGGAGCCCAGTGGGCTAAACGGGTTTCAAGCAGGCCCGTTGAAATCCATAGAGCGTTCGTTATTTCTTTTAAGTTCGTGGCTCTTTTCAGAAGAAAGAAACTGCTACTTTTTTTTTCTTTGAGCGAGAAATCTGGTGACGAGGAATGTGAAGCGAAGTCCGGTACGCAGTAAAAAGCATGCCCAATCCAATGTGGAGTGTGTTGATGTGCAATGGCACCCCGGTGGAGCCGTGAAGGTCATTCCATGGAGAGATAGCGGATAGCTACGACAAGCTCGTGGTCGCCATTGGTGCGCGGGCCAGCACACTTGCACACGTCTGGAAGAAAGAACGACGAGGAACAAGAGCGAAAAAGGAAGGCTTAGCACAGATATGTGGCACATATTGCGTGCCGGTGAATAAGGACGTAGACAAAGCCACTTTTTGAGTGAAATTGTCTTTAGCTAATTTTTTGGCGTCCGCCAGCTTATCATGAAACCGATTGTGGTATTGTAATGTGCTATGGAAAAGGAGCACACATAAAAAACAACATATTGTCCTTGAACGTATCGTATCTCCTTCCTCTACCCGAAACCGTAACGAACGCTTTTTGAACCAGGAAAAGGCATATCTCTCGTCTTTGAATTCCCCAATTGCCTTAAAGTCCAATGCTAAAGTTGTCCGACGTACGGCCCTTAGTGCTTCGGTGAAAAAGCATTGAATCAAGAGCGATTCTTTTTTTGCGACTCGACTAGCTTGGCCATTTGACACGTGGCCTCGCGGCCCGAGGGGGAGCTCGCGAGCCGCTATGATTTTGTGTGTCCCACCTTGGTAGTGGAGTTAGGGCGTTAATGAATTGGTATTGACAATTGGGTCTTGAGCGTCTTTGTGAACTGGCCTAATGTAGTAACAAGCTTGAAAAGCGCAAAGTAGTCCTTTTTATGGAATGCAATATGTTTAGTTTGCCCGAAGAAAATAAGTTGTTAAATGAAACGAATTTTCCTGGGAGAGGATCGATGAATTGTCAGCATGCTTCCTCCCTTTTGTCGCAAAGGGTTGGTGAAATGTTGTTAAATCAATATAGGACGCGTGAGAGAGAAAGAACCCAAAAAGCGGACGACGTGAGAAGATTTCTTTATGAAGATCTGCGTAATTAAAATCGTATCGTGCGTCTTTTGTTAATGATTACAAAAGATAATGAAAGGTAACAGTGAAGGTGGGGCTAGGCGTGTTTGATTTGTAGCCGCGGGGCGGAGACTACGAATACAGCTCATATTCTTGTCGCACCCGCTTGTTTTCGTTAGCCTGAAATCCGTGCGAAAAAAATCTTTTTTGTGTGTGTATTTCATTTTATTTTGGGAGAGACGGGCGAGAAAAGAGAGTAGAACAAGGCGAAGGGCTGACGTTAGGACTTGCCCGAGTCCAGTGTCGTCACGGTGATCAATACCCCCCTTCACCCCCCATGTCCTTCTGCTTGGTGGTGGCGACGGTGGTCTTCGCGGAGTTCCAGCGTTAAAGGCTTTACATCGCCTTGTCTTCGCTTCTGGAAGCTGCCCGTGCAACATCTTTCTTTTTTCAGGGGGATCACAGTTCCATAGAGTTAGATTTCTTTTTAAGTTTTAAAAGATCTCGTTCTAAAGGAGTTTTGTTTCTACGTAAAAAAAATTAAAAGCTTATATTTATTTTTGTACCTAAAACGGTAGAGATTTGACGAGTGCGTAAGATTCTAGCGAAGATTCTAAGACGTTTGTAATTCCAAGGCGCTTTTAGTGTCCGAATGGGAATGGTTGAGAATGACTAGCGTATAACGTTAATGGATAAAAAGCAGTGAAAACTTAAAAACACGGTTAACTTTGGTACAGTAAGCGAAGAGGTGTGGAAATTAAGAAGGAACCCAAACGCAATACATAATCGTCTACACCTTACTAAAAATCAGCGAATAATGTCTTTGGTTTTAAATTCCGAGTGCAGACATTATTACCAGCTAGGCATTTATGACAGCGAACTTCCTTTATTGGATACCAAACTTGAGTCAGTACTTTTTTCCGCGAATTATTTGGACGCATGGACGCACTAGTTGGCGTTCGCAACGAAGATGTATTGTTATTCTTGTTATCGTATTGTAAACAAATAGGTAGCTCGTGTTCTAAGACAGGGCTGTGAAATCCTATCACAATTCGCCGACTTTGGCGAATTGAGGGAAAAGGCGGGTCAATCACGTATGTTGGCGAAGTAATGCTTCTATTACCATTAAGTTTATAAATGGCAGGCTTTAAAAAACATTCAATCAGTTCCTCTGTATGCGTTAATTGTCTTTGCGAACTTCAACACTAAACGAAATGTACTAATATTGCTAGTGTGATGCTCAGTTTTGGTTTTAGACAATAGGTGCTCCACAATAACGAAGATGTTCTTTAATTATTCTAAGAAAACTGGCCATATATCGGCTGACATAACGTGCATGATTTCCGTTCCTTTATTAATTATATTTTATATATAATTATATTTTTGGTTGTGTTAACACTTGTTTGAGATTTTCACGTAGTATTTCAGGTTGTGCGGTTAGATAATATCATAATTTACTTCCGTTTCCTTATAAACATAAGTGCGTTTGTGGTGGTTTTGGCAAATTGGGCTTCCCATACCCGAAAGTACTATCGAAGCTAGAAAGAAGGTTGAAAACTGCTGCGCTTGAAGGAAGTTATACGTACCAAGAGCACCGGGCCGCCTTGCGTACGCTATGAACTTTGAATAAAAGTTAGGGATGCCAGTTCAAATGGGGATTGAAAATAGCAAATCTGTTGCGATTCGTACAAGGCCACGGGTAAAATTGAGCCTCTGAAAGCCTAATAGTATGGAGATTCGCATGGCTGCCTTTTCAAACTCAGCAGGCAAGCTCTAAAAGAAATTTCATTGAAAGTAGGCTTGTTATTACCAGAAAAAAATGGGTCACTGTTGAAATCCCATTTTAGGAAAAAGAAATATTTAAATGCTACTTTCTATCTAATGCTTCGGACCTTGAATCATATTTCGAGATTTGATCCGATCGTAAAAAGAGAGATTTAACGAAACGTAGGTGCGAATCTGTAAATACCAATATCTCATCAGATTCGGACCAATATCCCAGTATTAAGTAGAAAAAAAGCACTCAAAGTAAATACATACGTACTCAAATGGAGTTTAATCGATTTTCGCAACAATTGACGTCGATTTATGTCTCGAGGCCAATGCAACGTCTTCGCACTGATCGCATACGATGTGACTTTTTCGCGGAAACTCGATCTGGTCCTACTCAATTGCGAGGTAACATCGGTGCAAACAGGCGGATTATAATAAAATCCGCAACACTTATTCAGACTGAAATTGGCTAAAATATCTTTAAAAAAAACTCCAAATTCCTCAGAAGTTTCTTGGTAGGGACCAATCCTATTGAATTTTAGTCCGTATTAATTTTTTCAGTTTAAGTTGACATTATGAGCGACTGACCGATTTTATTAACGAATAAACTGTCTCTAGTAAAGTAATTAGGTTTTAATAACACCAAAGTACTCTCTAAGCTTCATGGAGAACACAAGTCTTCTTCAATTCTCGTCGGAGGGACGTCACGTTGAAATATAACCCTGGATCTACTGTTTTCGGATGATTTGGCGCGTTAGTGAAGAAAAGATAGGGGATAGATAAATTGGGCTGCCATAAGGGCAGTCTTTCTTTCGTATGAACTAAACGCAGTTGTTTCCGACGCTTGTCGAAACTTTTCCTTGTAGCAGACGTCTTGGCAGAGACCCATCACGGACCAGTGATCAGCGAAGGCGGGTCAAAGGTCGCGTATGTTTGGGTCTTGCTAACTTTTGCTTGGGCGTTTGGGGAGCTCTAACTAATCCCCGGGATTCCTGGCTTTTTTTGCTCCGAGTGTGGTAGCAATTTGACTTTCCGTGCTGCTGGAATTTGGAACTCGGTTGCTCGCTTTTTGCTCGCCTCGCGTCCGAGCTCTATCATACTTGTTACTAAGGAACTTGTAAGATTGCACAGATTCGGCCAATTTCTGTGTGTGTTTACAACTCGGCGGGAGAAAAATAGACAAGCAGAGTGGAAGCGCCGATGTACGTGCAAGTGGGCTGGATTGTCTTCGGCGGGGTGGCAATCTGGGCTCCTTGCTCGGCAGCTTTAAATGAATTATTTGGAGACTTGGGAGCAGTGGAAGACAGTGGAGCACAGGAAGGGTGAAAGGGGCCAAATTACCATGGACTGTGTACCATCGCACACGGGCGGAGGAAATCGTTTGCTCGAAGGGCTCAATTATGACTATTGGGATTGTTGGGAGCAAATTGGATTTCGAGAGAAAATATGGATTGAAATAAATGTGGGAACACTTTTACGGCCACCGATCCCGTCGCTCCGCAAAAATGGCGGAACTTGCCAGAGATGACAATTGGACTAGTTTTCGCCAGCGATGCTCTTCTCTTATGGTTGGCTATCAAATTCCAACTGTTGGGTTGAGATACGGTGTTGTGCAGGGGATTTTCTTTTTCCAAGACTGTTTGATATAGCATTAACCCAAACTCTTTTCTGTATTAGTATTATTCGTTCTTCTCTCAAATGTGACCATAGCACCAAGATATACAAACATTACAGTCCATCCTTAAACTCGGAAGCACAGTAAATCTTTGCATCAAAACCGTACTTGCGAGTATTTGACACGTACAGACTCGAGATTATTCGACGAAAATCCCTGTGTTGGCAAATTGCACATTGCGATTTGCGTAAGTAAAGCCTCGCGTGCTTACGTGATCATTTGAGTGTATGGTCTGTAGCGGATTATATCAATATTTATTGGTACTGGCCCCATTATCAGCTTTTGACATTTAAAGCATTGGAAACTTTGTGACATAAAAAGAATAAGGAACACGAATGTGTTCGCATGTCTTCCACAGCATTGGTGCAAGTCTGCGCGTTAACCTCCGCGACGTTGACCGCGAAGAGCGACTCCCGCGTTCGCGTTATTGATTCTGTGAAAAAGGGACAAGAGGGAGAAGAAGAGGCGATAGAGAGAAAGAGAGAAGGGGTAGGGGTGGGTGGGTGAAAGGAGGGGGTTTTGTGAAGAAGGAGGGGGTGTTGAAAGGACGGAAGAGAATGGTACCCAAAAAGCTTTGTGCTTCTCAGTTCCGCTTTTCTGCGGATGTGTTGCACCGAAAGAAGTGCGAGGGACTTGGGAGTTAAGTTTTCTCTATACTGTCGTAGAGTTCTTTTGCGTTTTCGGCTTTTTTCCTCCCCCGAGTTTTCATTTTGTTGGGGTAGCATGTATGAAAGGATATAGCAAACACGATAGCGTGAATTGAATAGGGTGGTGGAGGCGGCTTGCTTAATGAACAAGTTCAGATGTTTTCTTATTAGAGAAGAAGGTACAAAGAAATTTTGCTCGCCATCAAAGTTCCATCTTCGTAGTGCCAGATATAACAGGGTGGAATTAATGTTGCTTTAAAAAAATGAAGCAAAGCTATTCAGTAGATTTAAAATGATTAAATAGTCTTTTTGTAACTATCGTTTACTAGTACAACATTCTTGCACTTGGAGTACTATCCGTAGCACACGTCGACTCTTCGAGGATAAAGCCCCCTTTTTCTTTAGTTGGATTAGCGTACTAAATTACTTCTTAGACGTAAAAATAAACATGAAGTGTTCTTTTACACGATAGGTTACCGAGTTGAGAGTGTCGTTCAGTTTGGTTCGGCGAACGTTGCGAGTAAAGGCTGGGGAAGTATTCAAAACAGATTTTCTTTCTTCTCTGTTCTTGACGGGATTCTCGTTAGGTGCTATCTGGGAACTCTATTTTTGCACCAAGCATAACCTAGTTTTCTCCTTGCAGAACGTTCATGTGTCAGGCGTATTAATGAGTTTCGTAGCAGAAAAGACAACTTGAGCGAGAACTTTTGAACGTATTGCCTAGAATTTCAGTCGATTTCATTGGAGAAAAAAAAGAAAACCCAAAAAATGCTTTGAAGTAGGCGAACTCTGTTGAAATTTGGAAACACTTCTCCGTAACCGATTTTACATAATCTGTTATCTCGTATGGTATCACGTCTCCACTCAGTATCACCGAAATAAATAAGTGTCTCTAGATTTAGCGTACTTATATTTAAAGTTAAATCAGAAACGAGGAGTAGATTTAGCACTAATTACTTAAAGAAATCAACCCTTCAGTCTTTGCCTTGAATCAAAATTTATCGAGATTTGATGTCTGTTATGATGTCATTTATGTTATTCCTGCTCTTGTGTTGCCACTATTTCCATGTTATATATTCACTATCACCTTCTAGATACGGCTTGACTGTTTTGTGTTCATTGATTTTTTACAGCTTTCATTCCAAACCCATCAGACGTGAAAAGCGAATAAAGTTAAAAATCCAGTGATGTGGTCGTCAGAGAATAGTCATAAATATTCTTCGAAGCATATTTGAAATTGCTCTGATAACTGCTTCGATGTTCTTGTGGCTTCGTACGTTTTGCTGTTTCTGAATCGTTACACAATGAAAAAACGCTCACGTATTCATAAAGTCATACATAGACCTGCTAAACACTGAAGGCTAAACTAGTAGGCGTGTTTGGTGTGTTGCTAGGCCACGCCTTTGCGTGTCCCATGCTCCTTTTACAACCCTCGTGTTGAAAAGTATCGGTAAAATACGACGATAGGGGGTTGACCAGCTCCAAGTTATGTGTACAGCAGCAAGTCAGTTGTAAAATAGGTTCAAGGTGGTGCACACCAAGGCAAAACGTGTTTTATGGCTCTTGTCTGGTCAATGAGGAACGCGCGTTGTCATAGCAACGCTCTAACAGTTCCTGTCTTTGCTTTTTCCCGGACTCGGCTAAGCGAGGGTTGGTTGCACGAGGGGTGAAAAAGCACCCAGGCGGGGCTTGGCATCCATGGGGTCACTGACTAGGTCTGTATTCGAAAGCAAGGCCTAACACGTTTCTTGTCACTAAACTCTCTGACGTCATAGTTCTCTTCCTCTTAGCGCGATCCCCTCTATCATTGACGATCAGAATTGACTGTTGGGTGATTGCAGCCGTGCGTTCCCGCTTGAGCGTAGACTTTCATTGTTGGCGCGGTTCGCTTGCCGAGGCTCGGATTGAGGGAGCGGGCCGGTGTTCTGGAGGGGAAAAGGTGGGTTTTTGGCGACGTGGGGCTGTGACTATTTTAAGCGAAAGGTTTGAAAGATAACTGCGCATATCTACATAAGAGCTAAGCAAAAGTAGGAGTCAGAGAAGCTTTTCTGTAGCTTTGGAATGCAGGTTATCTTTGGCTGGGAGCCACGCGTCCATTCCTTAATGCGAGAAACTTGGGGGGATAGGGGGAGGAGCGGGTACCCGAAAAAAGCCCCCACCCCCTTGTCTTGGCGGGAGCGGAGAGAAAAGACGTCGAAAGCAAGGAGACAAAAGGAGACTACGTAAGAATTCACACTTGTACTGCACAGGTGAAGAGTAGGTTCGGAAGTTCCCCCGGGGAGAGAACGAGAGTCAATGGATGTGGCGATCCATGATGGATTGACGCCACTGGATTGGGGGGGGGGGAACGGGGCATATGGCGTAAGAACGGAGGGACAGCAGCAGAAGGGGGATGTCGCAAAGGTAGCTTAGACTGGAGGGAAGGGGGGAGAAGTGGGGAAAGGAGAAAAGGGGTGGTAATCGATAATCGCGGTGGATTGATCCGGTCACGCCATGGCCGATTGCTGTGTCCGTTTTCAGCGATGGGTTTCATATTGAGTTCCTGGCTGGTGAAGGCCTGTCACACGTGATATAGAGTCGTTACTTGGGCTGGCAATCGTCATGCGACAAAGGCCCCGCGCTTCAACGCAAAGGGGAAAGTTAAAGCCTGCACAACTCCACTTGTCTGAAAAGCTTCGTTACACCCAGCAATGCTTCCGATATGCAGAAGCGATACTTCCAATAGCTAGTACTGATAATTGAGCAAATGCTTTGCATCGAGCAAATGCCTTGAAAATGACTTTGTAGGAAGACTACAATTCTGCGACAAACTTTGTAAGTCCTCTTGCCATGCTTTTTTTCTTTCAGGACAGGGTGAGACGGCTGAAATTGCAATTATAGCATTACAAATGTGATGGTTTCGGCAGTATGCGCCGTAACAATTCAATCGTAAGGTTAAATAGCCACGTTGGGGCAAGGGGAAAAGGCTTTTAGTTTCACAGCGTGCCAAGTTAGCCGGACTCGACGTGTGGGGTAAATGGGTTTTGCGTGTTAAATCACTTTGGGGTGTAAGTTGGAGATTTGGCGGTAAAGAGAAGCGCACATTTCGCCAAAAGAAATCCAACCGCGAAAGACGCATCGCTTGATGTCTCTGCAAGATTTCAACGCCTTCAAACCTGGTGTCAAACTCTGCCGCGTGCCGCCAGTGCGCATTGTTCCCGACTGCCAGGCAAAAGTTTTGGCTCAAGTTATCTAATAGAATTACGCTGAAAAGAGCAACCGTGCAAAAATCAAGTTTGAACAGCGAGCGTTTTAGTATCGAGAGCTTGCCTCTTTCGACTCGTTTAGGTCTCGCCCGCCTTCTGCGGCCTTGGCAACGTTAGCTGTTTTGAATCCCACGTTGGCCACGACGTTGGGGCCATTTCTCAGTGTAAACCAGCTCCCACAAAGAGAAACAAGACACATCACGTTATGTGGTCGTGGATCCCAACAAATTCACGGGAGCTTGTCGTGGTTTTCCAAGCCCACGGTATGGTGTCAGTGGTTTGCCACCTGATCTAACTATTAAGGAATAAATTAGCACACCGTTGGCGCTGCTCAATTTTTTTAAAGAAAGAGTGCTTAAGATCTAGAAGCATGATGGCAATCAAACTCTTAGTAAGTTGTGCTCTCATTGTTAGAAGGTCCTGTGAATCCATTTAAAGACTGCGTTTCATGAAATTAATTCACAGAAAGTAAAGAAAAGGGACACGCATTTCTGTACAAAAGACTGAAGGGGAGCCCAACGCCGCGTCGTAAGGAAAATATGTCCGAAAAAGGGTCAAGAATAGAAAGCTGAGGTTTGTGAATGCTCTACGGTAGGTAGAGGTGATTTAAATGTGGCATCATGAAAGCAATCAAGGTGTACCTCGGTTCTAGCCTTGGTTGTTTATGTGACTGTCCAAGTTCCCAACCCAACCTTTGGCTGCAGGGTATACGCCCACTTTTATTTGTTCTGTTAGCCCGAATGCGTTTCTTTTTTTTTTCATGTGTATGTCATGTGTAAGGCGAGAAACCCGAGTTCGGTGAAATTGTCGGAGGCTTGTGTGTAGTGGTTGAAAGCAGCAATATGGGCAATAAGGCATCCCAAGGAGCATGATGTCATAGGTGCAGCTCTATATACGGCCAGAAGGTGGCTAAGCTACAGGTTTCCTTGCCTTTTTATTTTCCTTTTTGTAACACTTCCAGACGGTTGGAGACTGAGGGAGAGCCAATAATCTCCTGTTGGGATGGTTAGAGAACTTGAGCTGTTTCTCTAGTAAGCACTTCAGAAAGGTTAAACGCATGTAATAAATACAGTGGGGCTGCGACGCATGACGGAGGTTCCTACCATGGGAAACTTACCTAGAGTAAAAAATAAGTAATAATATTGAATTATATTCTTCGAATTCAGTTCTTCAGAACCCTCCTTGCCGGGCAACAAAATCGACACTTTCTGTGTCCGTTCAAGTGAAGAAAATATGTATCGCCTTCGGATCCAGCGTTAAAGTTGAAAGATCTTGAAAGCAAGCTCGAGTCGTTTTAAAACTCGCTGAGCGATTGTGAAAATTTGCTGAATGTTTGCAGAGGAGAGAACGAGGCAAAATAAGACGAGGGTTAGCAGTAGACGTCAGGATTAGCGCCTGGACGAGCGTAACTTTGCCGAAGATCGAAAGAAAGTTCGGTTTTGGTTGTTTGGTGTACGAAGTAGCTGCCCAAAATTGGTACGTTATCGCGAGAGGGAAGAGCCATATACGGAGGCAGTTTTTTCTTCTTCTTCTTTTTTTTTTACGTGGACCAAAAATGAGTAGGACGATTGTTAATACCTTACATGAAAACATAGCATGGACAAGCCTCATATCACCGAAGTGGTTAACCTTAGTCGTTGTTACTTGTCTCGAGGCTTGTGTCGTTAATATGTTGGTGCCTGCTTCACTGATTACTTGGTTCACTTGGTCCTCGATCTTGATTAAGAGTCTTACCGTTGGGATAGGCTACTAATAACTTGTTTCGGTACCGTTTTTCTTTCTTTTCCGAATCCTTACAGTCAGGTTGAGGAAAAGGAACACAAGAGGGCCCGAGGTTCGCAACAAGTGGCGCGTTCTTAAAAGCGAAATCGGCGTTGGTAAACAATGGTGCGTACCTTTTTTTGGGAGAAATTCTGTCGTTAAGCATCTAGCGTGGATATATTTTATTGAAAAATCGCGAGAAGCTTAGGGTCGTTGAATTTTGCTTAGTTTTCTTACACGTTTTTCGAGGAAAACTTTAATTTCAGTTAGAATGCCATTTTGGACATGTTTGCTTCAAGAAACTCGATATAATCTTTAGTCGGCGAAATCATTCTTTTATAAGATAGGTTTTGTATTGTCATTCAATGACATTCAAGCTGTGAAATTCCCCAGATTGTGGGGAAACAAAGCCTGCCTCCAATTTTTCATGTCGAGAGGAACGATAAGATGCTGCGGCACGCTTTCTTGTGGGGATTTGGTCGATGGTAGTGTCAAATTTTGGATACATTTTTGTTTTTGGCCGTGGGGATAGCCATTAATCCGGTTTTATGCAACTCTTTGCTACTTGCACAGTGACAAAAGCGCTCAGGGTGTTCAGCTTGATTGCGGATTTTATTCAGACCTTGTTACACTGCCTTTTAAATTGCTGGATAAAACTTTTGTGTGTGCTTTTCTGGTCGCTGTTTCATTTTTTCTTTTCGTTTTTTCTGTGTGCCTTTGTGTAGATTGTTGCTCACACCTGTGTATTCGAGTAGCACACCCGAGAGCCCTGTGCTTACCCTATGCTTTGGTCCTTGCAGAGCATGAGCTACATCACGCTTGAAAAACACAGCATAATTTGCATTGGGTATGACCTTGTGTAAGTGCGGCGATTTGCACACCACCAAAACGCAAAGCTTGAGCGTACTGTGATTTTTGATCGTTCTTGTATGCTAAATAAGTTATTGACGCGTTATCTCGGTCATTCCTCTCGTGTCCGTCATTTGTGTCATCGCGAAACTGTTGATTTCATTTTGACACTTTCTGTTTTCGTGTCGTCTATAAGAACTAGTTTGCTATGTTTTAGAATGGAAAACACACCCTTATCGACTGGAACTTTTAAGGACACTGTACACCCTTCCTACATTTTTATACCGGTCGTATGGGAGAGGCGGAAAATGGCACTGACGATTTTTTAATAACTGTTGCATAGTTTTGAAAACTTTTCAATTATTTTTAAGTATATATTACCTAGATCTCGCCGAGGAGAATTTCCATAATTCAAGTTCTTTTTATAAAAAGAAAATAATTCCGTGAAGAGTTATAAATTATGCTGTCCCCTTTTTAAAAATATCTCTTGTTTGAGTTCTATGGATTATCAGTCAAAAACTTTTACTGTTAAAACTATTTTAAGAAACACTGAGTAGTAATGCAGACTCGTCACTGCAACATTTTCTCATAAGCGCCCAAGAAGGGTCGTATCTAGTGTCCTTAAGGGCTCTTTTAGCACCTTGAAACAAGGGGGGGGGATCCCTATTACGAAGTATGATTTGTCTACTAGTGTTGTGGCAAGTGTCGGAAAACCTAGAGCTGTTCTTAATGAAAGTGTTTTGGTTAGGGTAGGAGCTAACTGCAAGCGGAGGGCTAACACTGGCCGGACTGGATGTCCTCTGCCTCCCGACCATGATCAAAGAGGCGAAAGATAAGAAGGACAAGAAAAACGGCGGCAGTAGCAGCGGTGGAAGTAGCAGTAGTGGCAGCAACGGCGGTGGCGGGGGCGCGACGAATAATGGCAGCGTGGTGAAAAGCGAGTCGGGATCTGGCGCGAACGAACCGCCTTCTTCGTCGTGTAATGCCGCTGGAGGCGTGGCTACTGGACCAGGCAACGCAGCAGGAGCAGGCGGAGGTGGTGGCGGTGGACCAGGCACAGGAACGGGTCCGGGCTCAACGCCAGCAGGGACAACAGTGAAGGAGGAGCCTATGACCAACGGAGACGCCCCGAGTTGCGACTCCTCCCCCACCCACGGTACGCCCAACGGCTCCGCCTCTCACGCGGGTTCGGGAAACGGCGGCCCCAACGGGAACGGTGGCAGTTGTGTGAGTGTGAACACCAGTAGCGGCTCCAGTGGTGCAGTGAACAATGGCAATGTGCCCAACAATGCGAACGGGAGCGCAAGTACGAGTAGTTGCAGTGGCAGTGGACCTCAGGCCAGTACAGTTTCCGGTAATGCCAACAGTGGGGGCAGTAATGGCAACGGTGGAGGCGTGACAAGTGCTGGAGTGACAAGTGACACTAAACCAGTCGTGTGCACCAATAATAACGTGATGGTCAACGCCAACGGGTCGTTATCCAATAGTTCCGTGGATAGTTTTCTCGCTGATGCCACTCAAGACAGTGAGACACGCCTTTTTATTTACTTTTCATGATAGCTTACTTTGGGGCTTTCTTGGGAGGGGTTTGCTTTATTAGTATTGTGTTTGTATCTAAGCGGAGAATTCGTGTGTGACGTACTTTTTTCGAAACTGTAGTGAAACCCATGGTTGGCGACATGAGTCATGATGGAAACGTGTGCGGGCCTTTATTAGGCTCAATCAAAATGGAAGATCCGTCCTCCATGGGACTGGGAGCTGATTTCGGCTCAAGTAAGTTAATAGGATCTAACTTGACCGATTATAGAAGGAAAGATTTTTTTACTTTAATTTCTCAGCTTTAAATTTCTTCTACTCCAGATTTTTTTGAAAGAATTGTCTGACATTGCGTAAGCATGTGTCTTTCGAAGTACGAGAGCCAAATATCTTACTTGTTGACTTATTGTATTATCTGACGTCACAAGTCTTTAATCTTTTTTATCTACCTAATTATCGGTCTATCTGTCTCTATCTTGCGCTCTCGTTTCGCTGAATTTTCGCTAATCACGGTCTTTCTCTCTCCATTCGCATTTGTTGAAGCTGGTTGTGAAACAGTAGTTATTGACTGATATGTGATCCTTCCTAGTGAGTGAAGTGTGCCAAGGAATGCCTCCTATGGGTATGGGCATGAGTGGAATGGGCGGTATGGGTCCCGGGCCGTCCCCTATGCCTGACATGCAACAGCCTTTACCGCCGAGTGGGAGTGGCAATGGTGGTAACCTTGGATCTCACAAGCAACCCGGCACTATGGATGCCCAGTATATGCAGCAGCAATCACAGATCTTCGTCTTTTGCACGACGTTGGCCAACAAAGCGGCCGAAGCAGTCTTGCAAGGCCAATTTCCTTCAATCATTGCCTTCCATTGCTCGCAGCCCGGCACCAAGAAATACTTAGAGGTAAAACTATTTCTAAGTTTTCTTACGTCTTTGAAAAGTTACTGCTTAGTCGTATTATTTTCGCATCGGGTTCAAATATGTATGGTGCGATTCTTTCCCCTTTTTTAGAAACATCCGCTCAAAACGAACCAGTTTAGTCGACAAAACCCTGCCCAGTTCCTCAACAATTTGGCCCAGATGAAGCAAAAAAGTGGACCTGGAGGACCTAACATGATGAAACCTCACATGGGCGGACCCGGAAGTGGGCCGAATATGGGAGGAGGAGCGATGGGTATGGGAGGAGGTTCGTTAGGTGACTTTGTGATGGGACCGGGTCCCATGGCAGGCTGGAACCAGGTTTGTGGGCATTCTCGGGTGAAAAGTTGGAAATCAGCTAAAAGAGCTATGTTTTTTGTTTACAGGGTGGAGATCCATTGAACTCAATAGCCAACATGGCTCCTATGGGCGGATCTATGGGTCCCGGGCCCCGAATGGGTGGGCCCGGACCACAGAATATGGGACCTGGTAATTTTCCTTCAGACAATTCTTTAATCCTACAGACAAGCTAGAAAAAGAATAAGAATTCTACGCCACTTTCGTGTAGCTAATGTTAAATTAGTTTGAAACTGACAATAGTAAAGGGATTATAATTGGAAGTGCTCTGTTGCATCTAATTGCGTTGACCAATTTAAATGTCTCAGTTTGATTTCATTGATATAACGTCGACACTACGCGTAATCGTAAGCGTGTAAACAACAAACATTAAGTCAGCCTCCCTTGTGCAAGGAACTTCTCATTACAAGAATCGAAAGATTATACCGAACGAATTTGAAGGTGACTGTCCTGTGGTGAGGAAACATGACAAGTTCCCAAACCTGGCAAAGTAGCGAACAAGTCCATTGGACAGAAGTTTTTGGTCCAATAATGAACGTGTCATCGCAGGAAATCTTATTAAACCCCAGAGATCTGAACATAGTTTTTCACACTCGCGGTTGTAGGGCCTTTTTTCCAGTCGAGGACGCAATGCTTGAGTTGACTAACTCGGTTCTGCATTTGAAAATCGCATTTTATGACACATTTGAGGAATTTCAAATTTATAAGAAAGAGTGTCGGTTAAGTGAAAATTCGTAAAGCGTTCGCCCACATTGTCAATAAAGTACTATATGCGTGGGGAAATCCTTCAGTTTTCACAGCTAGGTGGATAGGCACAAATAGTACTCAGAAACTTGAGCGTTTAAAGATCGACTTGGCAAATAAGCAAACTCTTACTGTCTCTGAAAAAGATGCGCGTGGCTGTAATGGAGCGAGCTTGTAATTCGGGAACCTTGACATTAGGATATCGATGGTTTATGTAACGTTTCTTGATAATTCTCATTAGGCGGCGGAATGATGCCCTGTTGTGCTGGTGGGAATCACAATCACGGCCAGCATAACCACGGAATGGTCTCTTGTGGCCCGTCCAGTGGCCCGATGCCAAACATGGGTGACAGCAATGCAGGCCCCAGTCCTTGTCCCCCGTCCACGGGCCCCATCAATATGGGTCCAGGCAGCAAAGATGGCGGCCCGATGGGCCCAGGCCCTATGATGACTGCGATGCCAAGCAGCAGTCCGATGTCAATGGGAGGGGGACCGAACAGACAAGGTCCTAACGGTCCTGGCATGGGGCCGAACATGGCAATGATGCAAGGCAACATGGCAATGCCACCTGGTAATGTCTATTCACTATATTCTGCACTTTCCTTTCCTCCGTCTGTATTCATTCACCCAGGGTTTTCGACGCATATTATGCAATGCATGCATGAAACCCAACGAAGTTAACGTAACTCTCTACGGGGAACTATTTTTACATTGGGGTTTTCTTTCTAGGTGTGATAGTACCTGACGAAAATCTGACACCGCAACAACGGCAGCACCGTGAAGAGCAACTGGCCACCATTCGGAAGATGAAGCAGATCCTTTTCCCAGAACAAGGCCCGGGTTGTCCCCCGGATATGGCAGGAGGGAACGCAGGGCAGGTTCACAGTCCCTGCGTGCCTACTTCGGGCGGTCCTAATCAAAATTCCGGAATGGGAGGACCTGGCGGTGGCGCAGGGGGAACTGGAGGCGGTCCTGGAAGTGGAGGAGGAGGAGGGGGTGGTCCTTCGTCTGGTGGAATGATGGGCGCTAGTCCTGGGCCTGGTTCCCATCCCGGAAATGGTCCGAACGGGCCCAATGCCATGATGATGAACCCGTCGAACATGATGATGGGCCAAGGTGGCGGCAACATGATGATGGGACAACAATCGCCCATGATGAACCCTTGCCAGGTAATTTTACTCAGAATTCACGAATTGATTCTCTGCGCATATTTTCTAGGATTTTTATTGTTAAATTATCATTTCTCGTCATTAACGTATTTTTTCCCCCAGAATATGCCCGGACCTATGATGATGTCTGGCAGCGGCCCTCCGATGATGGTGAACCAGAAGGGGATGATGATGGGACCTGGCTCAGGTCCTGGCATGATGGGCCCAGGGTCAGGCGGGGGTATGATGGGCCCCAATGGTTCAGTGGCGGCCCAGATGGAATGGCAGAAGATGCAAGTGCAATTCTTTGACGATCACCAAGGTCCGCCTGGGTCTCAGAACCCCCAGCAGCAGCAACAGCAGTCCCAGCAACCCCCTCCCCACCAGCAACAGCAGCAGCAGCAACCCCCGCCCGTGCAGCAACCCACTCAGCAACCCCCATCACGGAGCAAAAAGAAAAACGCGAACAACAACAGCAACGCGAATATGGTCAACAACCCACCGGGTGGTAACAACCCAGGCAACCAGATGAACATGGGGATGGGCATGGGCATGGGCATGCCCAACATGGGGATGATGAACGCCGGCCCAGGGAACGGAGGTGGACCCATGGGGGGAATGAATATGGGCATGGGCATGGGCGTGGGCATGGGCATGGGGCCCAATGGACCTGGCGGACCAATGGGCATGGGACATGGTCCAATGGGCAACATGGGAGGACCTAATGGGCCCAACGTCGGCAACCCCATGGGAGGAATGGGAGGACCCGGAATGATGATGGGTGGCATGAACATGGGAATGCCAATGGGGATGGGGCCAAGCCCGATGATGGGCGGTGGACCCAGTAACAGCCCCAACAACGGCCTCGGACCCCGAATGGGACCCGGCAACGTAAGAATGCAAGGCCCGCCTCCTCCGTACCACCAAACGCAGCGATCAGCTAGCGTGCCGGGTAAAAGTCTTTTATTTAAATAGCACGTTTTGTAATGAAGTCTTCTTGGAAGAACTCGCGAAAATTAGTCCAAGTATTTAAAATATGTCAATCTGTTAATAACCCTTAAAAAAGTGTTTTGTTGATTAAAAATCGTATAGGATTTCTGAGTTCTTTATGAAAATGGGATTCTTGTGACATTTGTTGGAAAAAAATAAGGAAAAGCGTTCGAAAGTCGAATTGACGAGAGCATTGTCTTGGTTTGTTTTAATGTGATCATACATTTCTTGTTTCTTTGGCCGTAATAGGAAGTATGGGTAGTCCTAGTGGAGGTCCAAATTCTCCTTCGCCCAACGCAGGTTTGTCCTTACCTTCTCCCAGAGCCAATTCCGGTCTCAACTCCCCTGCCGATGGTGGCGCAGGTCGAAGTGGTGGGTTCAACCAGAGGTTATCCGGTCCTGGCTCGGTCCAAGGTCCCAGTCCGTCCAACCTTAACACACCCTTGGATTCCCCAAATCCTAACGCCAGTGCTCCTCGGTCTGTCAATCCTAGTAATCCTGGCACGCCTCTGGCCGGTCCTGGCCCACCTCACGCATCACCAGGAATGCCCGGATCTATGGGTAGTTCCATGCTACCTGGAGGACCCACCCAACCTGGTAAACATAATAGTAATCAGCAAGTTCCTGAACGAAGCTAAGGGTATAGAAGTATAAGTAAACCGAACGCAAAACAAGAATTTTAAATCCTTCAGAATCAGATGCATTTATGTATACTCTTAACTACACAATAGGTGAGGTGGGCGTTTCGCCATGCTTCTGTAATAACGTGAAAACACGACATTCTTTTGTTTCATGTATTGACTTGCTTGTGAGACAGTCAACGTTTTCTTCTTTATTCGTTTTCCCTATTTCGTTTTTATTTTTCTTTGGTTTTATATTCTCCAGTTTATTTGATTCGGCGATTTTTACCTTGATTAGTCTGATTTAGTAGTAGTCAACTAACTTCATTAGTTGCGTTTTTAATTATCATTATTATTTCCGGACAATTCACAGCCGACGGAATGTTCGGGAGGACGCTCCAGTCTTTTGCGCAGCAAAAGCAGCAGCAAGGTCCCGGCTCAGGACCTACGGGGAAAACGGAGCCCAATCTCATGCCAGTGCCCTCGCCTCAGCAAATTCAATACCTCAACGCTTTTGAAGGTCAGGAATTGACCATTCAGAAGCAACCCAACACATCCCTCAGAGACTCGGACATTCTGTCTCCCTCCTTACCTCCTTCTTCTATGGACAGTGGCATGCCAACTTCCACGTGTACAGATTCGCAAAACCCACGCATGTCCGGACCCAACACCCCACTCACCCCTTCCTCCAGCGCAAACGAGAACAACTTACCGCCGCGGTACCCCGGCAACGGACCTCACACCCCCCACACGCCAGGGCAAAGTTTTCCCGTGCCCAGCCCGTCTCCTGCAGGCAGTATGATGAACCCTCACACGCCTGGAGCAGGCGGCATGGATAACAAAACGGTCCGATTTCCCGGGCCATCCCCTCAGGGCAATCAGAACGGACCACGGACACCAGGAGCCATGGATATGCCTCGGACGCCGGGAGGGGACAATCATTCGCGGTTCCCCATCCAGAGTCCGCTCATGAACACGTTCCCTAACGGACCCAGTTCAGGTGGGGCAGGCTGTTTCGCACCCAACTCGGTAGGCGGAGGACCGATGAAAATGTCGCCACCTCAGTTTCCGGACCTCTCGCCGCCCAGAATGTCGGACATGGGAGGGAGTGGAGGACCTTTCGGAGGACCGTGCAATCCCAATGATAATATGCCTTTAATACCGGGACCTAATGGCGGTAGTGGTAAAGTGAACCCTCATTTTGACCCCATCACCTCAATGGCGCAAATGTCCCAACAATTGACGAACACTGTGGGTGGAGTCGGGCCGAATGGTTCGCCTCCGCCTCCGTCATTGCAACATCCCGGCTCGGGCATGGTGAACAATTCCTCCGTTGGCCCCATGAGCTGTTCCATGGGTGGTATGGGACCTGGACATGGACCCAATGGACCCATGGTCAACTTCAACTCATCTATGCACGGAATGCAGGTAAGAAGACATTTTCTTTCTTTTCTGTTGTGTTCCATTCCATTAATTGAGTGCCATGTTTTTATTCAGAATTCTAATGTCGGCCAGAAAGCTCCAACTTTTTTAAAGTGTGCCTAGTAGGGTTTACAAACCCGGTAGTCAGTATAATGTCAAAATTAACCAGTCCTCTGCAAGGACGTTTACGCTATTTATTTATCGGTGAAGGAAGAGCTAACCGTTACAAATTGAAGGGAAAACTCGTTTATTTAACGGTTAACTAAACAATTCGTTTTGACGCGCTGAAATGGGCTAGGTTTGCTGGCGAAACACTTGTGATCCCTAGATGGAAAGAGGGAAAGCAAACTATGTTGGCTTATGTATGTTATGTATGTTACTTCGTGTGTTAATTCAGAATATAAAGCCTAGTGTTCTATTGATATTGTAACGTGCATGTTTTAAGTACATAAAGTGAGAAAACGCATGTAAGGCCTGCAAATCTGTTCCCTGCCTTCCCTTTTTCTTTCTGCGATGGTCCTTTAAAACTGTGTAAGGCTCTGTCGAACGTTAGCTCAACCCACTAATCGTGACACCTTTCTCACAGGGAATGCAGCAAATGGGTGATAACAGTATGATGGGAGGACCCGGTCCCCAACCAGTCAATAGCACATACGGGAACCCAGCGATGAACATGCCCCAAATGGGAATGCAAGGCATGCACGGCCACAATGGTCCCTACAGTCCGATGATGGGAAGCGGACCTAATACTCCTTCGGGTGCTCCTAATCACCCGCACGGACCGAGTCCCATGTCCCACTCCAATATGGTGATGGGCGGACCTCCTCAACGCGGCACCTCCCCGGGTGGACACTACCAGCCCATGATGCAAGGCCCGGGAATGGGCCAAGGCCCCGGACCTGGGCAAATGATGCAACGCATGCCCATGGGCCGGCCGCCAGGGCCGGGCAATCCGGGCCCCGGACCCTTTAACGGTGCCAATGTGCAAGTGAAAGCCAGTGCGCCGAACACCATCCAGTATCTCCCGGCCCGACCTCAAACCACCGCGCCGTCACCCCGCGGGCCCCCTAGCTTAGACTTTCTGCCCAGGTTTCCCATGGGACCCATGGACAATAAAGGCTCACACAATATGCAATATTTCCCCAATGGCGGTAACGGCAGTGGCATGAATATGATGGGCCCAGGAGGCGGGCCCATGTCAGGCCCCATGGGCCAAGGACCTATGATGCCTGGCGGCATGCCCAACATGAGCATGGGAGGACCTATGGGCGGGGGCATGGGGGGGCCCAGTGGCAGCCCGATGATGGGCAGTATGAACGGAGTGATCAGTCCCGGTAATCCTATGAACGGACCGGGAGGGGGCATGGGACCCATGGGGCCCAACAACGGAGGAATGGGGATGATGGGCGGTCCCATGGGGGGACAAGGGATGCCCATGGGGGGAATGCGACAGCCCGGCGCTGGCCCAGGGATGATGCGACCCCAAATGGGGGGGATGTACCCTGGCGGCGGGAATATGGGCCCGGGTGACGGAATGTTTATGGGAGGACCGGGAGGAAACCCGAACATGAACATGAACGGGGCGAATATGAACATGGTGCCGACTGGTCCGGGGAACATGATGATGGGAGGCGGACCGGGAGGTGGGGCCATGTTTCAAGGACCGAAAGGATCACCGATGGGTCCTGGACCAAACTCGGACCCGTCTATGGGCGGCGGCAACCCGGGACAAGGCGTACCCGGCCCAGGTTACAAAGGATCACCTTTTATGGGCCCCACAACGGCTGACCCTAACTATGCACAACAGTTCCATAACTTTCAACAACAGTTGTATGCCACCAACACGCGGAGCCAGCTGAATAACCCTGCGATGGGCGGAGCCAGTCAGTCGTTCTTTGGACCGAAGTGAAGCTAAAAAGGGGGAGGGGGGCAGAGGTCCGCATAAAGTGTTAGGATGTTGAAAACAAAAAGACTTTTACGAATGAAAGACAAACTAACTTCATGAAAAAATAAATAAAACTTGTGTACAGAATTTTCTTTTGACGTGGGGGAAACCAAAACAATTCTTATCGCAGTGGCCATGTTGACAAGGGGCATTACCGTTCGAGAAAGAATAGTATGAAGCGCAAATGTACGAAGTTGCAAGAGGGAGGAGATTGGAAAGACACGTAAAAAGTGAGACGCGTTCTTTTTTTTCAGTTACCGTATTGGATAGCGTTAATAGAAGATGGCGTATTCACTTGATCCTTGCCAGACTTTTGTTTTTGAAGACGGGGTGGGGAGCGGGGAAATTTAAAAAGAAACTGGAATTTCTTTATAGCTGTACAGTGTTCTGAGGAACGAAGGACGAAATATCCAGTATTTTGCAACAGAAAAATAATGAGAATAGAAAGGAACATAGGCAAAGCGTAGCAGTGAGCAATAAGTATCTTTATGCAGTATGTGGCGTGAGTGTGTGCCAGAGAAGAGCTTGGGGGGTACATTCGTCTCTTTTTTCAGTGAACGCAGAGAAAACTGGAATGTAAACGGCCAGCTGACAAAATTACTGTGAATGCAAGAGAGCAGACTTCTGTTTCACTTTCTTTTGGTGTTCCTTTTCCCCTTTTTATTTAACTATTTTCATTCGCTTCTCACTCCGTTTTCTCTCGCACTTCCCTCGGCGAACGGCAATCTGAGCGGGTACCTGGAAAGTTCCTGCTCCCTCTTTTTAAGGATCGAAGACAAAAATCCCATGTGAAAGAGAAAGTATATGCTTGATTTGCTTCAGGGTGGTATTAAAAATAGGATTGTTTCATGGCGAAGATGAACGCAAACGCGTGTGTTCTTTAGCTAAAGAAGGAAAAGGACAGCGCGGTGAGTGATCTTAACGTGGAGTACTCGGTGGTCGTTAGTTTGTTTCTGTTCTCCGCTATGGGTTTTATGTAAAAAAATGAAGCGTAAGCGGCTTTTATTTGTGGTCTTCGTTTCCGCACCACTTCTGTTATAAGCGTAATGGGGGTGTGACTGGAAAGGAGGACGGGGTAGTAGCATTTTTGTGCTCAAAGCCTTCTCGTGTTTTCAAACAGCTACCGTATTTCCTTTAGCCTTATTTTTTATTTCTTTTCTTTTTTTGTAAAAAAAATCTGTCTTCCGCTCGATGAACCGAAATTCAGCCTTTTATCCCTCATTTTGGCCCCCACAATGCTTTCTCGATTGTGCCATTTTGTTTCTCTCTCCCCTTTAAGCTGTACAGTTGTGGTAATCGTACCGTGCATTATGATTGGGTTCCTTTTGAGTTGACTGTAACGTGCTGAAGAAATTGCAGTTTGAAAGGGCACGTATCCACCCCAAAATTTCTGGTTCAGTATCTTTATAAACAAGGACTTTGTGATAAAACCTCGCAGTGGCGCCGGCTCTCTAAAACTACCGCAAACCAACCAACAGCCAAGTCAAAAACGCTCTTTGATGTACAAACCTCCCGCCCCACCACCCCATTTTTTAGTATCCTGCTTTCGTTCTGAGTACGCGTCTCCCGAACTCCCTTTTTTGTTTTACCTCCTGGTTAGTTATCTGAAATCCTGAACAGTGAACTCCGATTAGAGGTAGAACTTTTGCATCCTACTTGAATTATCTTGCCCATTTTTTCTTAAAGAAAAATAGTGTATGAATTGCCAAGATTTCCCGCGTCTGTCTACCTCAGAATCCTTCGTATCAAGTTAATGGATGGATATATACACGTTTTTATTACACCTACGGTGCATAACGCTGATGACTTCCGCTGGTATTTTCAAGTTAGTCAAAAACGAACGCATTTTGACTTTCTTAAGGAGCGTTAAAATTTTTCGGTGAAAAAAGAAAGAAAACAAAAAACGTGTGGAACTTATGGTGCTGCCATTCGATCAGCTTGTCTTTTTTTGTTGTTTTTTTCGCCTTTTTTGCATATATATATAAATACGTGTATTTAGTTATGTGTTACTGATGGCGTAGTATGGTGTGCCCCGGAATGTAATTTTTCGTCAGGCCCTCCTCCTTTCCAGTCTCCTAAACTACCCGCGGAATGGTGAATTGATATAATTTTTTAAGTTGGGTGGTGTTGAGTTTCTATGAAATTGAACTTTTATTCAGGAGGGTAACAACTTCTAAAAGAAGAATACGAACATATTTGTTTTTATGGTTTTGTGTCATAAACTAGAGCATTGTTGTTGTTTTTTCTTTCTTTTTGTCCATTTTCAAAATAGATTCTGGTTGAATTTTCGCACTCAGACTGGGGAAGTATGCGAACGATATTGGCCTTGGTGAAGACTCATGACATTTGTTTTGTGAATACGCCTCTTTGTTTTGAGATTTGTACTTTCTTATATAATAAATTGTACATAGTGGTTTTACAAAGCTCGAGCTCAGGCTTACGCTGTTTCATTATTATTCAGAGGGGTCAGAGGTACGCATTGCTCGATGTAGGACCTATTCGCACCAAAAACGTGCGAGGTAAGGTCAACACAACGACGACTAAATACAAAATGACGTATGAGAATTGAAATTTTGTGGATTTTGTTCCCAATGGCTCATGAAGAATAAAGCTTTGGTGACAGCATGTGGCATTGTTAGAGTGACAGTCTTGAACAAGTTTTCGAAGGAAAAGTCTGCTTTCTTTCATCATTATTCAATGCCAGAAACTGTCTATTGAAACGTGTTACCGAAATGGCCATGTCCTTCCCATTTTTAGTCGCACTTCTCTAATTGACTTGACTCTATCTGCAAAACGAAGTGACGCAAGTGAACGCGTTTCGGTATGGAAAAATGTGCAATATTTTTTGTCGAGCGTGTCAGGTGTAACAAATCCATGAAAACTTAGATTTCAGAAGTTTCCCGCCAGTGTTTTTGAATGATGCTGCTGCCCGTGACGACCTGGGTCGAGACGTATAGCGCGTTCCATTGGCTACTCTGAGTGGTGCAAGTGTAGCTACACTAGAACTGGAATGACGTCATTACGGTGTAAGACGACTACACTACACTGACACCCTACACCGAGAAAAAAGACAGTGTGAGAAAACTTGCATTGTTTTGCACTTTCTAGTGTACACTGGCCCAGTGGGACGCATCAGCACGGCTGCAATGGTGCCTGACAACCCAATGGGACACGCAAACCTACACTGGTGTAAGAAAACATACACTCAGAGTACCCCATGGAACGCGCTAGTAGCTAACAAAGAATCAGCTGATAGCTGTTTTCAAGTTCAGAAGCAATAACAAAGGGCAGATACGTCGTTACTGCGTCGCGCAGATCACTTCGGAGAACTATCTCTGTTTTTATTAATCTAAGTTTTCGTTATTTTTTTATAAGAAGCTAACATTTAACATATTTGAGAAAGATAGGTCAGTGTTTTTGTTGGTGTATTTTGTGTGACTACGTTTCGTAACGTCGTAGTAGTGTGTTGAGTGACGTGAGAAGGGGTTTCTCTTAGCAATCGTCGAGATCATATGCAGCTCTGTAGAAAAGTCTTCTTTACTATAGTCGTGTTTTGTTAGTTGGACGTTTTCAGTTATCGAAATGACTACCCAAAAGCCTTTCAAAGAGCGACGAAGTTTTGGTAAGTGTCGTGAAGTAACATAAGTTCGTAACAAGAACCACTAATTGAGTCATTCCCTTTTGTAGGATTGAGGATGAGAGACGCTGAAATGGTTCGTGAAGCACATCCTAATAAAATTCCCGTTATCGTTGAGCGTTTCAAGGGAGAAAAGAATTTACCACTGCTTGACAAAACCAAATTCCTTGTCCCTGATCATGTCACAGTAGGCGAGCTGTTAAAAATCATGAGGTTTGCTTAAAATGTCATAAACTTGAAACATTATTACAATGGAAATTAACTTGAAATTAATTGCAGGCGTCGGATGCAATTGAACCCCAATCAAGCGTTCTTTCTGCTAGTTAACCAGCGTAGTATGGCTAGCATATCCATGACAATGGCGGAACTCTATCACAAGGAAAAAGACGAAGATGGATTTTTATATATGGTTTACGCGTCTCAAGAGGTTTTCGGTTAATGTGTTGTGGATTGCCAAAGCATAAAAATTAATTACGAGTTTTCCCCTTTGCCTTTGGGGAATTTAACCATCGTGTTGAATAAGTCATCCCTGTACTTATAATCCACGGGAAGGGTGGGGGTAATCGCACTGATTGGAAGGCTTGGTTTATTTTCCTAATCTTATTCATCCTTCTGTGAATCTTCTATACGTATCGTCGTAACTGTCTGAAGCTATATATCGTGTACCTAAATTTGAGTGATTAGGACATTTTGTGATAAATATTTCAACTCTTAATCAGTACACACGTTCCCATGCACAATGTGTTGGAACATAACTTTCACCCCTTTACCATGTCTGAGGTAACTGTAGGTTTGTTAAAGCATGTAGCTTCCTCCAGCTCCCACCGCAGTTGATAAGTGTACATTTTTAGTTATATTTTATGGCGTCCGATTTACTATCAGGGGAAAACATGCTGTATGAAGCGTATGCTATCTTTTTGATGAATTTATAAACTTGTGCAGATTTGAGGAAAACCAGTTTTCTGTTCGTTTTCCTAATTGTTCGTGGGGGGACAGAGGGGGCACCCCCGTACCCAAGGTGGAGTTCCAGGGCTCCGAACCGAAATTCTTGGTACGGCCCTGAGAGGGGGTATTAGATGAGGTTTGCGTCAGAATATACATAAACTTCATGGATTTGAAAGTACAATGGTCCCCAGAAGTTGTCGGTAAGATTTTCCCCTTGCTGTGCTTTCGCGCACTAAACCAGTGTTCGTACCTTTATGAATGGGGTTTTCCCTTAGATGTGCTATTGTGTTGTTAGGTTCAGTTTACACCTTGCTTATCTGCCTTTCCCAGAGACAACAGTGTTTTCACTTCAGGGTGTAACAGTGACTCACCACAGTTTATAGCGGAGCATTCTAGTCGAGTTTTGACAGAAAAGGAGCTAACGTTATGGAGAAATACTCGAGCGAAGAAAATCCTATGCAAATGACATGCTTTAGAGGTGTCCCGAATTAATCTGTCAGAAAAGGTTTAATAACGGTATTTTTGCATGCGGATGAACACGGAGTTCGTGACATTTCGCCGTGGAGACACGAGGGTTTTTTTAGTTTTTTTTCAGGAATTAACACCTCGACATTGAAACGTGCTCCCGCTCACACTGCATCTCGATGCGCCTTTACTGAGCGAAATTCTTACATAATTGCATAACTTTACGTAATAAGCGTTCTTATAGATTTTTAGCTCGTGCTATTTCATGGTAAGTCAGACCAGGTTAGTTGTAAAAAGAACAGAACCATTTATTACAGAAGAACAAAAATATTGAATAATGCTGACTATTAGAGCAACCTTCCATAAGGGCCGTTCTAGTTAATCGAACGTTTGAAATAAGCAAGAGGAGTGTGTTTGGAATGCCAAAGAAAGTAGCGAGTTGTACTCTATTAAACAAAGAACCATTGGGCGAATATGAAGAAAAAGTGGTAAACGATCTGTGTTAATATTGATACTTTTGAGCGTGACCACGAGGCTGCCGACGAAAAAGTCCTCGTGTTGCTGTGCCGTTTCGTATAACCGAATTCTCGGCTAAACACCATTCTAGTGTGCAGGTGACATGCTTTCCACGAATTCGACTTTTGGACAAGACATGGCGCCATATCAACTCATAGTTTGCCATGTGTGGCGCTTATCTCCTACGTAGTGGAAGTCCCATGAGAAATCTCTGTAGTCACAAGAATTAACTATCGTAGTGTTGTGCTACACATTTAGAGAGCAATCCTAGCACAAACCCCCTATAGGTGTAGTTTATTAGTTGGTCGAACTAGCGATAAAGTAATGTTGTAGTGCATGCCTTGTCTGTTTACTGGTCGCTCTGGTGAGCGTGTGCCAAAGAAATATGAGCGAGGATCATCGTCTCGGTTTTGTAACCGTAGATTAGGTTTCATGGGGTAAATCTGCATCTCTGTCACGTTAACAGATAAAATTTGTAAAGGGAGTCTCAAAGGTTTCCCAGCCTCAAATGAGTCGCATGTTGCGGAATAAATTTCATTCGTCCCTTGATGAAAGTGTGACTAATACAGAGTGTTCAGTATCAAAAATCAGGTTCATTCCTTTCAGATCAACCGTAAAGCAAAGTGGGTAGCCTACAATTAGTGAAAAAGTCAACCTGACGTTGGAGCAACCAATGGTAAGAAGGGCTTGCACTCATTATAAACGTATCAATTCCTTATAAAAGCCGCGGAACAGACTTCGACTCCTTCGTTTTATCCCGAAGGCAGGGCCGTGACTCATTTCCTTAGTCGTTTGCTATTAGAACCAGCCTGACCTGACCTTGTTCTAGTTAAGTGTGTCGAGAAAAAAAACCCCAAATTACTATCGAAGAAATGGCGAAAGGTCTGGGAGATCAGGTAAATTCGATCTATGATGCAGACTATGAGCACTCCAATAACGGGGCCCATAATATTCGATTGGTGTTTAGCATTTAAACCGACGGAGCCCTGAGTGTGCAGTATTTACTCTTATCTGTGTTGGTAATTCTGGCGAGGCTTTCCATACCTGTATTAACCTCGAATTTTCACTTCGTCACGTTACCTCTTACATTCCTGTAAGTCATCGAAAAGGGCTGGGTTTCTTGGTGACTTGGCCTTGATCTAAAAAATGAACAAGTTTGTGAATGACCAACGGAGCAATTTTTCAAAATAAAGGGGTAGCCTTCAGGCAGCTCACACACCAATTACGTTGGTCCACTATGTGTACGGACCTTGTCCATTTTTCTGCCATTCGTTTGATGAATCCGAGAATGAAAAGTTCCATTCTGATAAACTTGATATTACTTATAGGAACCGAAAGTGTTTGTTAATACGTGGGGTTGTAGCTCAGTGGTAGAGCGCTCGCTTCGCATGTGAGAGGCCCGGGGTTCGATCCCCCGCAGCTCCATTGCTTTTTCCATCTTCTCCCTGGGTTACAGAGCTTCTCTTTCGTTCTTTTTGTTTTATTTTATTATTTCGCACCTTTAGGGAAAAACCAGATCATTTTATGGGGTGTGCCTAAAGCATTTTTAAATCTAGGTCGCCACAGTGAAAATAAATATTTTTTGAGCCATGTAATTACCACAAAAGCAAAGAGAGAGAGAGAACAGCTGCGTCTGTGACCTCCATAGAATGGTGTTTTCTTAGGGGTAATGTCTATACCTACCTTTACTCCTGATTTTTTAATTTTGCGTCACATATGCCTCCCAGCGTTGAATACCTAGAGGTCTGTACCTTAAGAGAGGAGAGGCACAAACGAAAATGGTCATGTTTTGACAGGGAAAGGGAAACGTCTGAGAGCCTGCACTTACCAAAGAAGGTGTAATCCACTCCATTCAGTTCCCTTTATTTTCGAGAACTACGATGATATGTAAGCAGCTAGGTTTCGTCTAAATAGTGGTTTTACCTGTTTAGTTCAGTTTGGGTTCAAGGCCAAACGGGACAAGATGCAAGGATTCCACTAAGCGGACGAACAGGCTTTCGGATCAATTCGAGCTTCCTTTTGGGTAACTGTTAAAGTCTGTAACCTCTGCATCTCCCAGCCAGTTGCCTTGAATGTTCGTGTACACCTTTCTGGCACTTCCTAGTCCCATTCTAATTGGTTCTCGAAAACCCAAAAACTGTTCTCGTGTCTGTATTCTTCTCTTAATCTAAAATTCATATAGTCTCGAATGGCTGATTCTTCCGCATTTCGGGGACGTTCGCGCACTAATTCGATGTCCCGACCAGTGCACCCTTGGAATTCCATGGTAAACCACACTGTCTCTTTCCAAAGCATTCCCTTGTCCCTGCAATCCAGCTTTCTCAATCCCTTGAAACATTTCTTTCTAGATGACAGAATTGGTACCTTTGCGCAAACACACCCAAATAGTGGAGCCTGTAGAGATTCATATCTTCCAGCGAGGTCCCATTACGAAAAACGCCAAGTGGGTTACAAATCACGTTATATAATGTATCGCCACGATAATTCTGAACGAAAGTAACGCAAGCTTATACATAAGGCGCATTCTCTTTCTTTGCAAAGTCTTCTGCGAAGTACTTTTCCTAAAAAAGGTGAAAGCTTCTACTTATATTTTACTTTGATGAGCTTGAAGCTCATATTTTTATATTGTGTAGTCTTGTAGGTTATTTTACATTTTTTTATGTTCTTCTGTTTTAAGTTTTATTTTGTAAGACCTTGTTGACGCATATTTGCTTCACTATCGGTCGCTAATTGTGTAATGCATATTGACGTCACATAAGTTGTGGGATCCCTTATTAATTTTTTCCCGCAAATCCTCTGTGATGGTCGGGTAGCGACCTCTTTTTGTAGTTGTGTTACTCCCTCTCCTATTCCGGAGGTCCAATACGTTGAACAAAAGTGAAAGTTGTAGCCACGCGTGTGCTGTGAAAAAAAGAGTAGATTACCCTTAGTAAGTTAGCGGTGTTCGGCAGTCAGTCACTCAGTCAGACAGCTCGTCAACTCGTTGTTGAGGCAAAATATTCTGCTCTTACAAACGAACTCCGAATCGGTGGAGGTGGAAATTTTTCTCTTAACTTGCAGCGAAGTCTGACGTTTCGTATTACAACGGAAGTGTGTGACACTCTTTCGGTAGTTGCTTTCCTATTTAAACCAAGAAATATCTAGTCTTTTGCCTGACTGACCGGTTCCTGAATAACTCAATCGAGATCGGGTGGAACTGGGTGAGTTATGCGCGGGACACCACGTGTGAATGTGCTCAACACGCCGCCACTAGATATCCATTCACGTTAGCGTTCAGCAACTCTTAAAATTTCTAGGTTGTCTATTTTCTTCTTGGACAGTTTTTTGCGACTTGCTTTCACGGCTGTTTCTCTAGTGTGTTCATTCTTTTGCGAAACGCATGGAAGACCGAAGGAAATCTTCCGTGGGAAGTAACGGTTCAAGGTTTCGCGTTTTGGCAAACCTATCGGAGCCAGAAAATGCATTGGATATCCGCAAGTCGTGCTCTACGTCCGATCTGCAAATCAGTGATCCCACTTGCGTCTCATCCGAAGTCGGATACCTAGCTGCCAACTCACCCCGCGTACGCTCAGTCAGCATGGTTTCTAGTAGTCCGCTTAATCCCATGGATTTGGAGAAAAGCTGGTCGCCGCCGAGTGAGAACCTGCCTCGGCAGCGACGTCGGTCGAGGAGAATCACTTTGATCGAAGCCGGGAACGATACTCTAACTCCTGCCGTTACTCTACATGAAGAAGACGAGTCCAATAATACTGTTAAGAAAAATAGCCATCCAGTTTTGGAAGAAGTGCTGGTCGATTCATCTGGCCATCTCAAGCCCCATTCCTCCATCGCAGGCATGAGTAAGGAACGTAAAATTAGTCGCATTTTTTGGATGCTGCAATCTATGCAAGACTCCATGCTCTCGACTTCCTTAACACCGTCTTATAAGTCTCTGGACACGAGTGGTAACAGCAATCAAGAGGCAACTCTTGCTTTACCTCAACCCCAAATTTACATACCTACTCCCAATCACTCAGCGACGACTCTACATAAACCTCATCGTCCGTTACGTACATGCGTGTCTTCAGCCTCAGTGTCTTCGTCAGTGAGTTCTGCCCGTCCCTTTCTTCATCTTGATTCCCGGTCCAGCACGGCTTCTACGGAGTATAGCTCGCGACCGCAGCTTCCGGTGATTAAAAATTCTCGGTGCGCTTTTTAATAATATCTTGCCATAGAATTTCCTAGCCTATTCTTCTATTTAACGTAATTGCTGAACCGCCAACTTTCTAGAAAGTAAAAATCTAAAAGCCACGCAATTTTGTGGTATGTCTCAGATTTATGTCATATCATATCCTGACCCCAGAAAATCCATTGAAGGCTTGTTTGTACATGCCTAAAGCGGTTAACTCTCTAGCTTTTGATGTATTCTATTACTGTGCGAAGGCTGCCACATGTAAAAGAGAGTTTAGAAAAGAACCTAGAGACGGTCATCAAGATTTTTTTTTTCTATATACTTTCAGCCAAGTGTGTCATGCTTCGAAACGCTGTTTACGCGCGTGGGTAGTTGAGATTTAATCTCCAAACGAAAAGAAAAGTTCTTAACACATACCTTACGAGACCGCTTATATTTACACACTAACTTTGCATATTCACGTATTCAGTTCATTCAGTGTGAGCCGAAATTGGAGAGAAAGCGCAAGCAACGTAAGCCTTGACAATATATTGCAAACGTAATTTAATAAAGTTTTTCTACGCAATAACCAGGCTAATTTTCGTAGAAATGACATACACTAGTAGGGTTTTTTAAGTATTCCATGCCACTGTGCAAACCGGTATAAATTACTCATTTGGTTGTACTTTACTAGTAAGGCGGCTGCCGAAAAACGGGCTGTATGCATAAGGAAAAGTAGACCGTAACTCCCCATTTGACTTGGCACTTGATAGGGCTATGTCTCCATCTTTTGATAGGACTACTTGGTTTTGACAATATCGCGCATCCTGTAAGAAAGTTGTAAGACTATCAAAGCGTCGGTAGTGTATCAGCGACTTAATTAATCAGCTATAAAATTGTGGAATTCCGTCTTAACTCAAGAAAAAAACATGCTAGCACCTTTAGTTCTTAAGCATATACAATTGTAATAATTGGCTTCATTTAGTATTGTAGATTAATTCAGCTTACTTACTTGTAATTTAGATAATTCGTTCTTTAATTCACTAGAATTTCATTTCAATATTCGTTATAACTACTGGAGAAAAATAAAGATAACTCAACTTTTTTTGTATATGCTTCAATCAGATACTCTTCAAACAGGATATGTATACCCTAAGGGCGTACTATAAAGATAAAGCTGTCCACGAGGCCTTAATTAATTTAACTTTTGTATTTCAGTTGTCTTTTTGTACTTCGCGAGTTTTTCGCATACAAATTCCCACATCTTGTCTGTGTCTTTTTTAACACTGAAACAAAATTTACACGTTTCCTTACCTTGCGTACCCTGATACTTTTGCCGTTGCAGCCAAAGCAGAAGGAAACCAGAAAAATAAGCACCCGTGTACTTTAAAAATATTCATTGCTGACAACTGTGCAATAGTTAAAGCTCTAGAAATATGTTAAAGTATTTTGAAAGCTTTCCTTCAGAGTTATCGGAGTTATCGGTACTTTTTGCAAGTGCAGATAAACCTTACGTTGTCTCTTATTTTTCCGTTAAAGGACGGCAGCGTTGATTGGCATGAGTTCCTTATATGCCGAATTTTTGATCGTTGTCTGCATTGCGCATATTCTTGCCGAAGTGTTTACTCATAACGTTCCACTACATTACTACGAGGTAAGAAAAAGTTTCATTTATACTTTTATGCTGCTTTACACTGAGATTTCGATACCTCTTTACTGGTGCCGTTAGGCTTTGGAAGGTAGCATAAAAAATCAATGCGCAATCGTTTTTAACCTTTCAAATTGTTTCTTGGAAAATAGAAAGTGACATTTAAACAATGCAATTCCTAATACCACTACGACTTTTTGTACAGGGTTTTTTCACCTACCTATACGTCGGATCGATCCTCTTTTTGTGCTACGTTTTCGGTTACTTGCTCCGTCCTGCCCGTGGAAGCCAAGAAGGAACCGTAAAGGACGTTTTTCTTAACCAGTCTGTCTCTATTGACACCGACAGTCTTCAACGCAAAACGGTTGGTTACCTTGACACCTTACAATAAGTGTTACGTTCCGCGCACACTTGAGCCATAAAGCTGTACGGTTCTTTTGATTTACTTAATGGTTTTAAGTTGCTAGAGGGTATTGCAGCCGGTTTTTTTCCAAAAATATGGAGAGCGGTACTTGACAAAGATTCACGGGAAGCTCTGATAGGTGTAACAAATAAATCAGAAGATAAGAAACAAAGAAATTCAGATTATACGGAGCCTTACAGTTTGTATCTCGGCGTGTGCTGACTGTATGTTACAAATGTATTTTATTGTATGAACCATTTCTACAAAATTTAGAGTGTACTGTCAGAGCAAAGTACCACTGACATATGGTTACCACAATGCGAAGGGGCAAATACGGTCTCCAAGATCTTACCCAGCGAAACTGGCAGCCGAAAAGGGAGAAAAACTAAAGTTATCCAGAACGAACATAGTCACGGCAGTTTTTTCCTTCGAGTAGGAGCTATTGGTATGTCCAATACTTACATATTGAAAACATTGTTTTGACTACATAGTTTTAACGCTACTTTCCATTTCCTCCACTTTTTGTGCGTCCCATATCTGGATAACTGAACAAAAAAGCGTTCGGGTTGGGTACAATGCTCTACAATGGATTGGAGTTTAGTGCGTTTTTCGAGATTCCCCCCGAATCGCCATGTTATCAAGTTTTACGCGGCATCAATCCTATTTTACAAGCTACCTTCACATTTATGCAAATGTATTTCATTTTCTGTAATTCAAGGGTAAGTACGCAGTGTTTCAAGCTGAAGACAAACAGAGTACCTAAGACATACTATTTTACAGTTGAATATCCAGAAGTTCAAAGCAATATCCAGATTCGGTCTAATGCATTTGGTAGCAACAAATGTTTGTGTATGGATCCGGACACTGGTACGAGAATCTTTGCAAGAAATTGCCGAATTGCAGCATCCACACCATCACGGAGCAATGAAACATCCCCAGCACATCGAAGAAGAAAGCTTGGCTACAATTGGTATAAACTTACTCTTGTTCTCTAAGCTAACAAAATTTACTAAATAGATGTATTAAGGTAAAAAAAAATGTCTGGCTTTTCTTCGCCGTAGGAGTATTTTTTCCCATTGGAAAGATATTAATCATATTTATGAGCTTATGACTTGTAAGTCGCTGTTTCCTTAATATGTCTCGTTCTAGGGAACAAATCGCACCCGTCATTGTGGGATTTGACAAGTAATTACACTTGTGGGAGACAGCCTCTGTTAGGATCCATTGTTCTGGACTCGGCGCCATTTTTGTACCCGTTCCTCATTGAGTTTTCGCTTATCGGCGCTGCAGTTCTTTACGTCATCTGGGCACATATTGGCTTAAAATCGCGTGTCGTGGACGTGTTTAACCAAGAAGTCGAGGAGGATGTGTCGTCAGATCGTAAACGATACCTTCGAGTGGATTGTATGGGATCGTCCAAGGTAGGTTATCCAAACATAGTAACCCTTCATAAAAGCTCATATCTTACAATACATTCATATATTTATACATCTAGGGACTCTTTATGGGTTTGTTTGTCCTACTCTTCTCGTTGATTTCCTTAACGCTGTTTTTCGTTTTGGTTGCCCATGCCGAAACTCATCTCTTAGCAGTATTTTTAGCAGATGCGACCCACAGCGTCGTATTGTTTCTCTCCATCATTGCCATGGTTATAGGACTTGTTAGGTAATTTCACACTGCAAGGTGAGACAATGCTTTGTTCTAATGGAGTTGTTTTTCATTTTCAGGGCAAGGACATTGACATTTTGTCCCGAACAGCATGAAGAACTAGGAAGTTTACTTCTCCGAGTGTCGGCACTAGGGATTTTTGCCTATTCGGTCTTTTCCATAATTGCCGGAGCTATGAGTCCATGGACTTCGGATGACAGTGGTCCGTCCCTCATGGTTCTTGTGAATGGGATACTTTCTGTAGCTCAGGTAAAGATGAAAAGCACGCCTACGCTTAGTGAATTGAAACGGAAGTTAGAGCAGTAACGACGGGCATAAGTTATATCCACTTCAGTAGCCCATACTGGAATTCGCCATATACATTCTAGATTCTTTTATCAAAGGTGATGGTTCAAATGTTATACATGTCGGACTTGTCTCATCGTCGGAGTACGCACCCTGAAGAAAAACCCGGTCGTCAAAGCGTCACGTTCATGATCATTTGCGTAAGTGGGCGGAAACCCGTTTCGTGCGATGTGATTATTAATTTGTATATTGTCGTAGAACCTGACACTCTGGTTGCAGTATACTTTCGAAATGCAGAAAGTGGAAGCTAACCCAGTACAGCTCAAGTTTTACGGTTTCCTCCCCTGGGCTATCGTGCAGAGGTTTACTTTGCCCTTGTGCATTTTTTACAGATTTCATTCAGCTGTAGTTTGTGCTGAGATATGGAAAAATACGTACAGGATGTAAGTACAACTTTCCATGTCGGTGTGTTTTGGACATGGAATGAGTACTGAAAGTAGCAATTGTTAAAAACCATTCAGAGGCTGCCATCTACCTATTCTTATCTTATTCTTATATATACATACATGATTACCTGTTGTTAAGCACAATGTTGCGTGAAAGTTGTTTGAAGAGAAGATAAAGAGGTCTACGGGTTATGGGAATTTATAGAGGAAAAAAACTGTGAAGGAAAGTTGTGCTACTTGGGGGAGCGGAAACTTTACAAATACAACACAATACAAAGGAATTGTGAAATGTATAATAAAAAGTCAACCAGTTGTACTTTTTTCTCATTCAATTAGTGTTACTATGCAATTCCGCTACGGAATTTAAAAGAATACGGCCAATAAGTAGACTATTATTGTGCAATATAAAATGTGCTTAATGTAATGTGAATGAAAATTCGATAAAGAACAATAAGTATTCTACAACTAGTGTAAATGGACATGATTCATATCCAAACCGGTATTACGGTTCCTTTGCGGGTTCCTTAAGAAGGTAACACCTTCCCGAAAACGACAATATTTCAGCTTTTTATGAGTGATTTTTTAGACCTTAACTAGTGACATTTCAGAAGGCAACAGCTCGACTCATTAAACTTCTAAGGGAAGCCGAGTCGTTAGCCGGTACCTTGTAGCCGAGCCGAGACGTTTAGCAGGTAGATACAAGCGTCGTCTAGTGGGGGCAACCACTAGTCGGCATCTCTTTTGTTGATTTTGTGTCCCCTTTTTAGAAAGTGGTGCGCTTTGATCAGTTTTTAAATCTGCAATTTTGACAAAGATTATTTTATTTTTTAACGTGTTAAAGTTATGCCAAAGAAATTATAGAAAACTTGAATTGTCCTTAGTCACTTATCCTGAGTCACGATTTTTTTGTGTCTGCAGAGGAAGAAAAAAAACTTACAACATACAATACCGTATCCTATTTTCAAGGGGGAGGCGGGTTAACAAGGATGAAACATTGAAAGGTTTTTGTGCCCCACTTCCTTTTCACTGTGAACAATAACGCAAGTCCTTTTTCGCCAAAGCTTTGGAACTTTGTTTTGGAACTGTTCGCATGTATTCACTTGTATTTCTATATTGACAATTGTTATTTCATCTATTGGTTACTAAATGCAACTCTCAAGAAACCATCGTGAAACTTTTTAATTGTTGTGCTTAAGACTTCATTATTAATGGAAAAATTACGTTTGATAACATGAATGTGCAATCATGTTAAATAGCACAATCGAAAAAATTCATACCTGAAAAAAGCAAGGGGAGAAAATACAAACTAGCAAAAAGATCTTGTGCATTGGCTCCAAAGGGTATATCGTCTTTTACTGGAGCGATTTTTAAATTATTATTATTTGAACTACGGCATGGACTAAGCTCGCTGGCTGTAACGGGTTGTACACAATACAAGTTACACGTATTTTAATATCACTGGGTACTAGAGCGGTACATATATCACCGGAGCGATTATACTTACGCTAAATGTCTCATAGAGGTTTAAAAGACGTTCGCTTATGGCCCTTACCTGCGTCCAATATAGTTATACGAGTTTGGACATTTATTTTTTAAAAAAACTGGTCAAGTGGTCTAAGCGGTACGCTGAATTGCCGAAGCCACAGGTTTGAAGCTCGCCGAGGTCTGTTTTTTAATAGTTTTTTTAAAAAAAATCCAGTTTCTTCGGTGATATACAGGGTGGCCCGAAAGTCCTATAACACCTGGGTTCTTTTGCCTGTAAAAAAAAAGTTGCATGAAGAGAAAAATCAGTGACGCCTGTTTAACATTCAGGACTCATCCCGGCATGTGACCGGGATAGTTGCCACCTTGCGGACCCTTAGGGAACCGCAACAATTGAAAGAAAGTCAGACCACTTTCGCTTGCAATT